>PVKS010008033.1:0-70206 GCA_004027875.1 Aplodontia rufa
TGTGTGTGTGTGTGGTGTGTGTATTAAATGCTGCATTTTGTTTTGTTTTTATTTTTATTATTTATTTATTTTGGCAAGAGACTACTGCTCTCCAACTTCAAAATTTTTCTGAGAACAAACCTTTTATAACGCTTCTTTTTATTTTTAATGAGTGACATCTGTCTGATCTAGGAAAAGCAAAGCAGCTCTTTTGTGGAAACAGATTGTGAGCCCTAGGAAAAATTGAGACATCATTTTATCTGATAGCTTCCCTTTATGGAAGAGAAAATTAAGGCCTCGGGAGGCCAGTGGAACCTTCAACGTTGCACTGACGACTAATGATAGGGCTGGCTCTAGGGTGCAGATTTCCTGACCTCTAGTCCACAAAGATTCAAGGGAATCTTGCCGCTGTGTCTGTGTTATTTCACAAACAAGCCCTGTATTTTGAAATTGCATGCTAGCTGTCCAAATAGATGCTTCTTGGTCAGGCACGCAGTTGCACGAGGCTACTCCGGGGTTCCCTTCCGTTGTGTTGTGGGTGTGGGCCGTTCGCTGGAGATGAGATTCCCTTGGAGTGTCCCTGACACCTTCACCACGTGCACCTTGCAGTCTCTCTGTGCTTTCAGGAAGATGTTGCTCCTCACTGTTTTTCCTGAATGTTCAATCCGACCGCTCTGGATAGAATCACGTGATTTGGGAGGTCTGCTTTCTATGACCTCCCTGTTGGGCGGGCTCCCTTCAGTTGTCCAAAGATGTTCAGCCTGTAACCTCTTTTCTTAGTTTCCCTGTCCCCATCAAGCACTTCACCTAGACTGCCCTATATTCTTTTAAAATTCATTCATATGTTCTTTTCACTCAAAGATGTTCCAGTGATCAAAATCACAGGCAGTGAAAAATAACTCAATGCTAATTTCCTCATTCACCCCAGCCCCAGGACCCCCTTCCCACACCCACACTCTGTTAACACCTGAATTCTACTCTGAGTCTCGCTCTGGTCGCTTTGCTCCACTTTAGCACATGATGCTTGAAACCCATTATTTTTTAAACAGCTGCACAATGCTCGGTTGCTTTCCCAGTCTCTCCTCTAGTGATGGACAGGTATGTTGTTTCCAGGGTTTTGCTATTACAAGCAATCCATATCACATATTCTGAACTTCACTGACCGCAAATTTCCCCTTCCCAAGTCACTGTTAAACTCATAGTCCACCTGCTGTAGATCCTGGAGCTGCTATTTTAGGTGGCAGTTAAATTAGTTTAAAAAAATTAGTCCTTATCATTGTGTTAACAGGCACAGTATTGAGACCTTCCTTCCTTCCTTTTAAGAAAGAATACATCCATTTAAAAAGGGACCACATGGATTAAAGCTCTTATTTAATTTAATTTAATTAATTTATTTATTTTTAAAGACAGGGACAGTGAGAGAGAAAGAGCAAGAGATAGAATCAATTTTATTTTAGTTTTTCATGTGGCGTCCGTTGCTCTGAGACTTTGTGTGTACATGGTGCTGGGGTTTGAACTCGTGTACACGCACATGTAGGGCTAGCGCCAAAACCACTGAGCAACTGCTCCAGCCTCTGGATTAAAGTTCTTAAAACATGTCTTTTTCATCTCCCATGCTTTGGGGGGAAGAAAGGTTATAAGCCATAAACAAGTCATGCATTTAACCCATAGGTGTACTTCAAATGGCACAAAATCCAAGAGGCCCAATAAGTGAGATCCTTGGTGACGCTGGGCTTTTTGTATCCTCCAAAGTGTAACAGGGTGGCTAATCCAAGGTGAGAAGTATAGTCCCAGTTTTGGCCTTGAGCATCACATTGTCTATGCTGTCAGAGAAGGAGAAGACACACAGAAAAATCCAAATCTTCTCCCTGTGGAGACGCAGGAGCCCACACTTGGATCTGAAGGTAGTGGCCAGTTGAAAGGTCGTGAGCTCTGCCTCACGTCATACATGAAAATCAGTGGTAGTTCTAAATGTGGAAGATAGATAATAAAGCTTTCAGAAGAAAGCATGAAGCAGTGTCTTCACAGTTTTGGGTTAAGTAAATATTTCTTAGTAGGACATAAGAAATGGTAGCCATAAATGAAAAAAATGGATTAATTATACTACATTAAAACTGGGCTTTTCATCATTAAAGGAATTAAAACACAAGGCAAAGTGGGAAAATACTTTTGATACAGATTGAGTGTCCCCTATTCAAACTGCTTAGGATCAGAAGTATTTTGAATTACAGATCTTTTTTCAGATTTTTAGAATATTTGTATATATATATGTAATGAGATATCTAGGGGATGAGACCCAAGTCCAAACATGAAAATCATTTATATTTGATGTATTTCTTATACACATAGCATGAAGGCCATTTCATACAATATTTCAAATAGTTTTGTGTATGAAACAAAATTACATGGTATGGAATTTTCCACTTGTGTTGCACAAAATGCTGGTGCACCCAAAGTTGTAGATTTTGGAGCATTTGGAATCTGGGATTTTCAAATTAGATTGATCCACTTGTATCAATACATAATCATAACACAAAATTTCTCTGTCTTATATTCAGAATATATAAAGACCTACAAATCAAAAAGAGATAGACAACCCAATACAAAAAAAAAAAAAAATGAGCAGAAGGCTTGAATAGGCACAACACAAAACAGGTATGCAATAATAAACAAATAGGTAAAAAGGTACGTGATTTCATTAGTTGTCAAGGAAACACAACTTCAAACCACAACATTACATTACTCAGATGCAACAAGGAGGCTTAAAAAAGAAGGACAAGCAATAGCAAGTGTTGGTTAGACTTTTGGATGACCAGAGCTCGCAGGTTCTGTGGGAGTGTAAATTGGTGTAACCACACTAAAAAGCCATTTAACAATATCTTCCAAACCTAAACATATATCTATCATGTAGACCTGTAGCTCCGCTCACAGGTATACGTAATACAAATGCGTACATCTGTCTGCCCAAGACATACACAAGAACTATCAGTAGTAGGCTGGGTAAGCATGTATTTATAAAGTGGAATATTGTACAGCAATAAACACAAACAACTTGGCAGAATTTCTCAAACATAATGTTGAGTAAAAGAGGCTAGACCTAAATGGTTGCATTACTGTTTGATTCCATTTATGTGCAGTTCAAAGCCAGGCACGACTCTTATAGGTGTTAGAAACCAGGAAATGATTGCCCATGTTGTTGTGAGATGGGTTACAAGTAAGAGGATTGGAAAAGCTTTTAGGGTCCTAGCGTTGCTCTAATTCTTGATCTGGGGGCTATGACCTAAGTTTGTTCACTTTGTGAAAATCCATTGATCACACACTTGGGATTTATGCTTTTTTACACTTCATTAAAAATATACAAACAACTCAAAAAATTTAACATCCAAAACAATCAAACAAACAAATAACCCAATCAATGACTGGGCAAAAGAGAACTAAACAGAAACTTCTCAAAAGAACTGCAAATGGCCAACAAATATATGAGAAAATGTTCAACAGCTCTAACAATCAGGGAAATGCAAATCAAAACTACACTAAGATTTCATCTCACTCCAGTCAGTATGGCAATGATCAAGAATATGAACACAATAAATGCTGGCGAGATTGTGGGAGAAAGAACACTTGTACATTGTTGGCGGGACTGCAGACTAGTGTAATCACCCTGGAAAGCAGTATGGAGATTCCTCAAAAAACTAGAGATGGAGCCACCACATGGCCTAGCTACTCCACTCCTGGGTATTTTCCCAGAAGATCTAGATCGGCATACTATAGTGACACAGCCACCTTAAATGTTTACAGCAGCATAATTCACAATGGCTAAATTATGGAATCAATCCAGAAGTCTATCATTAGATGTATGAATTAGGGTGTATATATACAATGGGATTATGCTTACTATTAAAAGGAATGAAATTATGTCCTTTCAAGGTAAATGGAGAATACCATACTAAGTGAAGTTAGCCAAACTCAGAAACTCAAAGGTTGAATGTTTTCATTTATATGTGGAAACTAAAGTAAGATAAAGGATCAGGAGAGGAAAGTATAGGATAACAGAAAGATACAGGGAAGATCAGTAATGTAGGAGGAGGAGATCAAAAGACAGAGTGGAGGGATGGGTAAAGGGAGGCAATGCTGAATGAATTCTTAAGAAATCATGTTATACACTAGCACACTGTTGGTAGAATTTCAGATTGGTATAGCTGCTCCAGAAAGCAGTGTGGAGAATCCTTAAATTGGGGTTGGATCTACCCTATGATTCAGCTATCCCTCTTCTGGGTATTTTTCCAGGAGAGTTAGAATCAGCATGTTATAGCGACACAGCAAAACCTATGTTCATAGCAGCTCAACTTACAATAGCTAAGTTATGGAACCAACCCGGATGCCCCTCACTGGACGAATGGATCCAAAAGCTCTGGTATACATATACAATGGAGTTCTACTCAGCTATAAGAAACAATGATATTGCAGCCATTGAAGGTAAATGAATGGCAATGGAAGAAATCAGGCTGAGTGAAGTTAGCCAAACCCAGAAAGTCAAGGGCCAAACGTTTTCCCTCATTTGTGGAGGCTGGAGCTAAACCCAGGTAGACAAACTCATGTGTTAGATCCATAGAACAAAAATGCAATATGTTAATATTTATGAGGTACACTTTTAAGATACTGCATGAGATATTTGAACAAGCTACACTGCATGCCTTCACAAAAACATAAATGTTTAATTCTATTGTCAAATACATTGAAGAATAACAAGGGATGATAGGAAAGGAGAAGGGGAAATGTTGGAACAGAGATAAAGCAAGGTACATTCCAAGCATTTATAAGTTATGTCATTGTATATACGATAGTCATATATCTAAAACATGTTCTTCATAGGTATAAGAATTATGTCACTGTACTTGGGTTTTTTAGGAAAAATATAGGACCCAGAAGAAAGGCAAGGGATCAGGGGATGGGAAGAGGGAGCCAGAGGGCAAACTGTATTGCTGAATTGTGTGCATCTAGGAATAGGTGACCACTAATCCCATCATTATGTATGACTATAATGCACTAATAAAAATAAATATAAAAAATTGTGTTATGTGCATATATAAATATATGACAGGGAACATCACCTTTATGCATAGGTAGAAAGAACCAATAATCAACTACAAATTAATAGACAAGAAAAGGAAGGAAGTCTAGTAGAGCAGAGGAAGGAGAATGGGAGTAGGGGGAGCACGGGAGGGAAAATGGGGAGAGAAAAGGGGGGATCTTGAACAGAAATCAATTCCCATACTGTATGAGTGTGTTGCGATGAACCCAACTACTATGTATAACTATAAAACTCTAATAAAAAAAGTTTGCATTAAAATAAAAGGTTGGGGAAACATCTTGTTCCCCAACTATCCTATAATTGTTAGAAATGTATGCAAAGTAAAAGAGGCAAAATTAGAAGCACCAGGTAATTTAATCTGGTGTCTTTCAATACCATTCCTGGAAAATCCGATTATATATAGTAAGCAAGATTTAAACATTAATGAGGTTGATTGTGTATTAGTCTACTTAGGGTTCCATAACAAAGCACCAGAGCCTGGGTGGCATAAAGAACAGCATGGGTGAATTTTGGTGAGAGCTCTCTTCCTGGCTTTCAGATGGCCACCTTCTCCCTGTGTTCTCACATAAGAGGGAGAGAGAAAGGAAAAGAGATCCCATTCTCTTATTCTTCTTATCATGCCACAATCCTATTGATCAAGACCTTGCCCTTATGACCTCGTTTAACCTTAACTGCCTTCTCAATCCCCATCTCCAGTTACGGTCACATGAGCAATTAGAACTTTAACATGTGGATTTTGGAGAGACACAATTCAGTCCACAGCAGATGGCTGTGTGTTTTATAGTTGTTACTGCCTATGTTCAGTACATGTCTTCATCTCTCTCCACAGCAGCAAGTTGCTTACAGTCTTACTTAGGGCTTCCCTGATCCTGCTTTATGGAGGACTTAGCTGTTCAACTATTTCCCTCTCCCAGCCAAACTGAGTCCTCTTGATGCGAAAGTGCATTTCAATTTTACTTGCGTTGTATTTTCTCTAATACGTTGTTTCTGTTATTAACACATAGCCTTGGACATGATGGGATTTATTCTCAATTGATGCTTGTTTCATACTGAGGGTAGGGGAAGTGTTTACATTTTTTGCTAATCTTCTAATATTTGTATGTTTTAACTAAAAATGAATGGGAGGTTTAAATATTGTTCACTCCTCCTAAAGAAAAATGCAGTATAGAGAGGAAGGAAGCATGTGGTGGAATCTTAAATGATCCTCCACAGGCCCATATCCTAAAGACTTGGTCACCAGCCTGTGGTCTATTGGGAAGTAGTAGAATCTTAGGAATGGGGCCTACAGAAGTAAGTTAGTCCTTTCTGATGTGACCTTGAAGGGACTAATGGCCCTTGGTTCCAAAACAAGGGAGCGAGCCAATCATGAATTGAAGCTTCTGAAACTCTAAGTCAAAATAAACATTTTCTCCTTTTAAGTTGCTTTTCTCAGGTATATTGTGACAGCAACGGAAAGCAAACAGAGTATAAATTAGTACAGCCTTCTTGAGAAGAAATTTGGTCAAATTATCAAAATTGAAAAGGCACTTACCTTGGGAGTGACTAACTGCTAGTCTAGAAATGAACCCTATAGTTCAGTATGACATGTGCATGCTGTTACAGACTCAAGGTTATTTGCTGAAGTATTGTTTATAACAAAAACATTGAAAACAACAGAAAAAGAACAAATAAATTAGACATCACACAATTAATTATTAATCAACAGTTAGTAAGATGGAGGCAGAGCAACAGACCTGGAGGATCTTCAGATTAATATACTCGTGTTTGTAATAAATATATGTATCCATAATTTGCTTGGTGTTTGCAGAGTACCTCTGGAAGGACACCCAAGAAGCTGGTACAGTGTTTGCTTTTGAGAGAGAAAGAATAAAAGGAAACTTATTTTCCCTTATGCATTCTTCCTGATGCACACTGCAAATTTTCTATGTACATAGAACCTATTCAGAAAAGTAAATTTAAACGAGAGAAGATTCCTCGCTGTTATCTTTTCCTCGCTCTCATTTAGGATCTTACCAAACATTCTGAATTAATGTTTGCTTTTGTTTTCTTCTAACAGCTTTTGAATCTGTCCCATGGAACTAAGGTCAGACTCCTCTTCCATGATATTGAACAAGATAGGTAGGTCACTCTTCTGCTGATGAACTTATTAATTGGGTTTAGACCACTAGAGAATTTGAACACTTTTTTAAAAATGAAATATTCAAAGTCCCTTTGCCCTCTTTAGTTCCTCTGTGCCCAGATGACAGGAAAAGAGTGAAAAGCAAGTGTTCCATTTGTCTTCAGTCACATTTACAAGTGCCATAAAGTGGTTGTCAAACTGAAAGGAGAGGGAACCTTGGCGATGTTACTTGAATTGTAAAGGAGGAGAGTAAGTTCCCTTGAATGTGTCTCCTAGATTTGTAACAAGCAGATTTCAAGAAGTAAGATCTTGACTCAGTGGCCTGAGTGAGGATCCAGAGTAGTTGGAAGGGCTCAAAAGTAAAATATAATAATATAATCAAAGGTAAGCCACACAAGAAATAAACAAGATTATTTCTGAAATTGCACGTGACCATCTGTGAAAGCTGGAAGGGAAACAGGTCATGGAGTGCATGATATAGGCACTTGCATTTTGAGGATAAAAAGGCTGAAACTCAGGTTTGCAAGAATTTGCAGTGGACAATTTTTACCAGTGTTTGAAAAGGCACATTTTAGAATGGCCCTGGAGAGGCTTGGATTATATGTCCTGCTTCATGAGCTAATAAAGAGAAAGCAAAACCAGGAATTTGGTGATTTTTTTCTTCCAGCTCATTCATTTTACTCTAGGCAGAGCCTAGGATTAAATACCCAAGTCTCCTGCTAGGTCTAGTTCACCACCTGGTATCCTTTACAGCCTCTGACTCTGGATACAGACCAGATGGATTCAGTCACAGCTCTGCTGCTTAAGAGCTGCCTGACTGTGAGCAAGTGACTTAAACTTTCAAAGCTTGATTCCTCATCTTTAAAATGGGGGTGATACCAATAACCATATCTGTCTGTATGGTTGTTATGGGGATTATAAGACACTTCAAGGTGCATAGAAAATATTACATAAATGCTAACCATAACATTAATGATTCTTATTACTTCCAATTTCTGCAACAGAGAGAACCATTTTTAAATGGAAAAGAACACAACCAATGTGAGAGGAACCTGCACTGGAACATGCAGGTGCCACAAGAGGTCTGCTATAAGAAATTGCTTTCTCATAGAGCTGTCCAGTAACTTTTTGATTGCTGGTAGGTAAGAGCTCCTAGAATTAAGTGAATTCAAACAGAGGTGACATGACCTGCCATGGATGCTGAAAGCGGATTCCTGTGTAGAGTAGAGGCTGGGCTCAGATGATGGAGTGGGGTGGGGTGAGGTGGGGTGGTGGTGGTGGTGGTGATAATCCTAATGATCCTAAGGGTCTAGATTTGATTCTATGGTCTTCTACCCTGGCAGTCCTGGGGGCAGCATTGTTGGTTTCCCTGCCTGGCTTCACCTTGGAAGTGAAGAGCATAGTTCAGTCTGGACTTTCCTGCACCAGTACTGTGTAAAGACAAACTTTGCTGGGCACAGTGGCACAGTGGCACAGTGGCACAGTTTGGGAGGCTGAGGCAGGAGGAACACAAGTTCAAAGCCAGCCTCAGCAATTAAGCAAGGCTCTTAGCAACTAAAGGAGAACCTGTTTCAAAATAAAAAATTTTTAAAAAGTGGGCTGGGGATGTGGCTCAGTGGTTGGGCACCCTTGCGTTAAATCCCCCTTACCAAAAAAAAAAAAAAAAAAAAAATCCCCCAACCAAACAAGCAAAAACAAACTTTGGTGTCACAACTAAGACTTCCAAATACTCAAGTTGGCACGGACTTTGAATTTATTTATGCACGGTGGCACACTGAAAAGGCCAACATAGAAGGAACATGGTCTAGAGTTGCTAACAAGATTAGCCTTCTTGGAAGCCTCCAGCCAGGGAATACTAAGAGTAAATACTAAGAGAACTTCAGTCAACAATGCCCCTTTCCTTTCTCCCAAAGGCAGTTTAACAGGGGCAAGGACTCCAGCGGCGCCTCGGCTGCGCTGCAAGGTGGGGCGGGACCGCACGCAGTCTCTGGCCGGCGACAGCAGTCTCCCACTGCGGGACACTTCCAAGGGCCTTTGATCTTTTCCCAGCAATTGGCAAGGGCCGCGTCGCTCTTTCCGCTTATTCCTCTTGGTTTATTTATTGTATCTCCTTTCTCCTTTTGCCGACTGGAGGTCAGAACACCAGTATGCAGTGTAACTTGTGTTCCGAGTCCCCCGTCTTGGGCCAGTACAGCGAAACCGGGACAAAAGGCCCACTTCACTGAGTCCTGGGGCAGCAAAATCAGAGGAGGGGAAGGCATTTTCCCCTACAGGGAGCCAAGCCTGGAACGCGCATCCCGAGATCAGTGGTTAGGACCTGGTTAGGGTCGCCAGCCCCAGCCTAGCCGGCCAGCGCCCCCTTCCAGTGGGCTGTCTTGATCCGCCAGTGTGCTCCAGGATTACCCTGGAGTTTCACCTCCTCCCCTGGAGGGTCTCAAGTTGCCAGCCCTGCTGCGAGGACACCCGGCTCTCCTGCGTGGGGCCCTAATCTCCACCGGGCGGTTCTGTCCGAGAGGCCGGGCCCCAGCTCTCCATCTGCGCGTTTTAAATCCCATTTATCTTCTTAGCGCCGCAGACCGGGCCGGCCCCGCCCCTCCCTCCCTCCCCACTCGCAAATCACCCCACCGCTCGCATTTCCTCAAGTGTCCTGAACCCACACCATCAAACTTTGAGGTGGGGAAAGTCGCTAAACTGGGTGGAAGCGACCTAGGGGCGCGGCAGCAGGAGGGTCCTGCCAGGGAAGGGGGAGGCGCCCCCAGTTCAGGGTCAGGACCGAGGCAGAGGGTGCTAAACTCGTCATCACCTAACTCCTGCCCTTGCGCCTCCAGTGATTGAAGTTGGCCCCTCCAGCGCCCCCAGTCTGGGTCTCTGCCACAGAGGGGTGAGCTGCGGTCTGTCTGCATCAGAGGTGGGCGAGGAGTGAATCGTTTCAAGGCTGCCCCTCTTACTTGCACTCGATTGTAATTCCATCCCGGGGCGGGTCGAGCCTCCCTCCCACCCGCGGCCAGTCCGTCCCTCCCCTCGGCCTCCGTTCCCCCCGCACGCCCCCCTCCCAGCCTGGCGGCTCCAAGCCGGCTTCGCTCTGGCACGCCGACCTCGCGGCTGCTGTCCTGCTCCTTGGACTCCTCGGTGGGCTCCCCTGGGGTTCCTAGTCCCCGCCTCCTCACTCCTTCGAAGGGCTCCGGGCTCTGCGTACCCCAGTAGACGCCCTTCTCCCTGAGCGTCTAGGACTTGGTGAAACTTTGCAGGCGCCGGCAGTAAAATGGATTCAATCCGAGACGTCTTGCTCCGGATCTTGCTCCTGGTTTCCAGTATCCAACCCGGCGCTGGGTCGCTCAGAGCTGCTCTCCGAAAACCAGGTAACAAGCACAGTCCGCCCAGGGGCACCACGCCCCGCGCGCCCCTGTCCTGGCCCTTGGCGAGGATGCAAAGCCGGCAACGCGCAGCCTTTCTGTCCCATGTCTAGCGCCAGTTTACCCGGCTTCAGTTCTGCGCACAGCTAAGCAGAGACCGGAGCTTCGCCCTCCCCCTAGACCGGGCTGTTCCAGGGGTATTTGTTTGTTAACAGAAATGATTCATTTTCCAGACCCACGAGGGGTGGTGGGCTCTGTATTTGACCACAGAGACCTAAGAGTTGAGGTAGCAATCCTGCTGTATCAGTTACGGAGGTCTGCGAGGGTGCAGAGGAGTCAAACGGCTCCTCCGGGGTCTCTAAACATCTTATTGAATTCATATTGCCTAGAGCCCAGCCATTTCCTGTTAAGTGTCTGACGGCTTGCCTGGAGTGCCCCTGCACATCTCCGGTCCTGCCCACGCTCTGTGTAGGGATGCGCACTCTGCTGTTTGGATCCTCTGTCGCCCAGGGGCTGTTTGTATAGAAAGGAGCGCCCAGTGGGTTAATTTGATCCTGTTTTGAACTCCTGTCTTTGCGGTCTAAACAAAGATGTATGCATTGTAGGCTATTACAAAGGATTGGAGAGAAGCAGAAATCATAATAGCTTGCATTTCCTCAAGTTATATTGCTAAAAAGTCGTTATGTATGTTTATCTACTTCAATTTTGCCTGTGTGGTGAGATTATTCAAAGTAGAACATTCTAAACAATAAAGTTTCAAGCATTGTTTCTGAATAACGATTTTTATTCTTTGCTAGGGCCATATTTAGAATTCTGAAAAAAAATCTGTTTTTTCTTAGCTTACTTTGTAAACGAGGTTGTCTTATGGGATTAATTATATCTTATGAACAATGGAAAACAATATAACTTTATTTGAATGCAGTCTGCAAAACCCAAAGAAAGTGCAGTTTGTCTTCACAAATGTTTCCATAAGAAAGAGGCAAAGCAGGGAAAATTTTCAGAGGGCAAAGAAAATAATCTTGGCAGGTTCCCATGTGGCTGCTTAAATATTTTCACTGCACAAGGATCTATCTGAAAGCCTAAGACTTGCTGCCTGCTGGGAGAGTCCTCAGTCTTTAGGGTGTTTCTGTTGCCCCTTGTGCTCTACTATCCACCTTGAAATTTAGGATCATTATCATGTTCTCTACCGTGCTTAAATCATGAGCTATTCCATTTCCACGCTGTTCAATTCATTTTGGAAATAGCAGCAACAGTCCAAGGTAGTATTATATTAAATTGTTTTTCTTCCTGCATGCCCACATATCCATGCCTTCAAAGGTTTCAATAAAGGGCTTCTTGCTAACTCTCCTCCGTAAGAGAACCACATCATAACCATTTGCTTTATTTGGGTTTGTACACATAATACCATCTAGTTACAGTTTTGAACAATGCATAGTTATATCTATAGTTCTTAAGTCTGCTGTATACAATTTTAAGGGTAGATTTAAATCCACATGAGCAGAATTTTAAAATATTTTACAAAAGACTGGTGTGTAAACTCCGCATATGATTCGCAATATTTTTCTTACTTTCTACCTGGATCATTAGGGGTCTTATTCTGATATTCATACCACAAATTTGTCATGTGGGCCTTTTTGGTTTGTGATAGTTGGAAACTCTACCTTTTAAGTATTTTTGGCCTATTAAATAAATCAAATTCAAGGTAGAAGGTGTGTTAGGTTCAGCCTAGAAGAGTTTTCTTATTACTTTATAATTTTATCCAGACACTGACTTTCAGGTTGAAAAGCTGCTCAGATTGAAATGACAGCTACTTCATAAACTTCAGGAGACATTTTCCTCCTGGGTTCATTTACATCCCTCAGAAAGACTAGTTTTTGATCCGGAAAATTGGTCCATATTAAAAACTGAATGTGCCCTGCTTGGCTCTGATGTGAACGTCAAGGAGCTAATTTATAATCTTCTCCAGACACCAGCAAACCCTGCTGGTACCTGTGTGGGAGTGTCTCTGTACCTTGATTCCTTGGTAGGAATTGGTCTGTATGCCGTACTTCAGAGGTAGGTGGCCGCAGTGCAGGCATTCCAAAGCTGTCCTGTTTTGTTTGGATAATCCTCCCTATCTCCCCAGGCTGCTAAATCTACTTTTGATAAGTGTTGCTTTGTTGGAGAAGACTTATATTAAAATTAACCTGAAAATTCTCCATTCCCACCTGTCTTTGGTGCGGAAAAACACCGAGATAGCAGCTTCAGATGCAAATACCTTTCCATTCTACCCTAGGGCCGCTCATCTTCCAGCACTGAATATAAGAGACCCCTGCATTTGTTAAATCTTACAAGATATGCCAGTTTCTGAACTAAGTCCAATTAAATAATAACTAACATTAATGAAGTGCTTGGTGCATTGTGCTGAGGATGTAACATGCACCGATTTCTTTAATCAACGCCACAGCCTAGTGAGGTGGGTGCCATTATCATCCCAGTTTTACTGAAGGGAAGTTGTGGCTGAGAGAGGTTAAACATTTCACCCAAGACCATGTGACTCATCAGCGGTGGAATGGGAATTTAAGCTCTGATATTCAGGATCAGAAACTGAGTCCAGAGCCATTCTGTGTGCAGAGGTTTGTAGCTTATCTTGTAGGGTGTCTTAGTCCAGGCTAAACATGTGCCCCTGAGGGATAGCACCCTGGAGGCCTGGTTGAGGGCATCATCCTTGCTGTTTTATGTAGGGGAAAGGGAGAAATGGGGGTGACTAAGTTGCTCATAAACATTTGCACATGGGACATTGCCAGGCCTCCAGACAAAGGAGCGTGTGCATGGTTCTGACATGGCCTTTGGGAAGCCACTGTCTGTCACACTCATCCTTAAGGATCAGGGGGTGTATCCATATAAGGCGATGACCTGCAGCTTACTTCTCCTGTCTAAATCCTGAGATTAAAGCTCATGAGGCCTAGAGGGGCCACTGGGGTAGCTGGGGATAGAAATAGGGCCCTCTGAAGAATGGGAGGTGGAGGACTCATCTGTGCCATCACCATGGTATCATTGCACCAGGTCTTCATGATGTGGAAACTCAGTTTGTTGGCAAGTGTTCATTCCTTTTCAGACACAAATTCAAATCAAAGACCTGGAAGCAAGTAGAAAAACCTTTATTTTGCTAGTGGGCTGGGGGGCATTTAGTGACTTTCCCAAGTAACATCAGAAGCTGAACAGGGACTAATACCTACCCTATCCCCCTGCCCCTGTCTCTAGACTAGTGCTTTTTTCTTACCCTGGGTCCCACCAGTAAGTGCAAGGGGACTGTGTGACTTCTGTGGGGCAGAAGGAAGGGAAGGGGAAACCCAGACCTCTGCTGGAATCAGCACGCAATGAGCCACCTGTCCTTGTACAGGCAGATTGGAAACTCTTACCTTAATTATTATGATTATCAGGTTTGGGTCAGGTTTATAGAGGTGCAACTTGCATCTAGTGCAATTCATCCTTTTCAAGTATGCAGTTTGATAAGTTCCTTCAAACACATGCGGTAATCTAACCGCCACCTTAATGGAAATGCAGAGAACATTTCCATCACTGTAATATTCCCTGGTGTCTCTTTCTAGAAAATTGCCCCTCTCCCAGCCCCTGGAAACCAGCACTCTGATTCCTGTCCCCTACGTAGTTTTGTCTCGTCTAGAATGTCATGTGTGGCATCTGCCTTCTTTTCCTTGGAGTCATGCTTTTAAGATGCTTCCGTGTGGCCCAGGTCCGCAGTTGTTCCTTTTCTGTTGCTCAGTTAAACCATTCTCCAGGGAATGAGTTATGAGTCATTTCATGCTGTTATTAATAAAGCTGCTGCACATAGTCACATACAACTCTTTGGGTGGACACGTTTCCATTTCTTTTGGTCAATAAGCGGGAGTAGGATCAATGCACCACATGTATGTTAAACTTGATAAGAAAGCACCAAACTTTTTCAGAGTGGCCGTGCCATTTTATATTCCTAGAAGCATTGAGTGAGAGTCACAGTTGTTCTGAATCTTCAACAGCCCTTGGTATAATTTTTATTTTTCCTGGTTGCTTTTTATGTGTTTTAGCTAGTCTAATAGATGTATGATGAAATCACAGTTTTAATTTGCAGTTCCCTAGTGACCAATGATATTGAATACTTTTTTCATGTATGCATTTGCCATCTGAGTCTCTTCTTTGGTAAAATGACTATTCCAATCACCAAGAAAAATTTTTAAATTTAATGTGATTTAATGTTTTTGAGATGGGGTGTCCCTGTGTTGCGTTGACTGGCCTTAGACTTGCAGTCCTCCTGCCTCACCCTCCTGAGTAGCAGGATTACAGGTGTGCACCACTGCACCTGGCTCTGTTCAAATCTTTTGCTGACTTTTTTTTTTAATATTTAGAAGTTTGTTTTCTATTATTGAATTTTGAGTATTCTTTGTATATTCTGGATGCAGGTTCTTTATCAGGTACTTGTTTTGTAAATATCAGCTTCCAGTATATGGCTTGTCTTTTTATTTTCTTAATGATACCTACCGAAATCTAAAAGATTTAAATTTTGGTAAAATCCAGTTTTCTACTTTTCAAATGGCTCATGCTCTTTGAAGAAGCTTAACTCAGGGTTACAAAGATATTCCCATGTGTTTTATTCTAGAAGTTTTTTAGGTTTTCCATTTAGGTTCATGACTCAGTTAATTTTTCACGAAGTCTGAGATATAAGTCAAAGTTTACTTTCTCGTGTGTGAATGTATTGGCTTTATTTGCTCAGCCCTGCTTGTCACCAATTACAGTGGTCTCTGGCTTAGAAGGCTTCTGTAACTGAACACAGGTAGGTGCCATTGGGGCCTGCTCATATCTTCATGCTGAAGGTAAGATGCAGATCTGCTGTCTCTCTACGAGGTCTGACAGTGCAGTTCTTAGGACTGATCCTGCCATGGCCAGTTTGGGGCTGGTGCCAAGAGCTCAGGACAGAGGCAGGATAGTGGAAGTTAGGGAATGCAGGTCTAGAGGCCAGCGTTCTCACCTCCAGAGCTTTATTTAGATAGAACTCAAGGCACTGGTTAATTCTCTGGTACAGGGAGAAGGACCAGAGAATGCATGTGGGTCCCACTTTACTCTTGCCTGTACAGATTGTCTGAGGTCCCAGAATCAGTGGAAGACTTGAAAGTCAGGGTTCAGAGTTCATGGCTTCCCTGGAGAATCTGGGGGTTCATATTCATCCTTAGAAAGATACAGATCCCCAGATCTAGCTTCATGTCTACAGATGCCCCATGCAATTCAGCAATGGTGGAGAAGAATCCTGACTCTTCAGTCCATCAGCCCTCCTTCCTCCTGCTGGTTTCTACATCACATATAATCCCAATAAAATGTACCTCTCCTTCTATTTTATTTCTCTGTTTTTCCTATGATTCTATGTGAGATTAAGGGAGAAAAAAGTCAAGACCAGTGATAAATGTAGTTTCACACTAGGCAGTATGTGTTTCTCAGAATTCTTTCTCAAGGAAAAGTGATTTGTCCAGAGAGTAACTGAGTGTTTTTTTTTTTTTCTTACCCAGAGCCCAGAGCTTTAATAACCCTAGAATTCTTATGGGAATAGTTGTCCATCTGTTCGTGGGTTACTGTAGCCCAAAAATGGTCCAGCAATTCTGAGCTAGATTGATGAAACACAGGGTCCCAAGTGTCTGAGGCCGAAGTGGACCTCAGCTTTGACATGGTTATCCTGTGATATCTTGTATTTCCACACCTCACACACTGGGCAAGCAGGACCATAGTTTTTCTCAACTGACTAAATGACACGCTGTCTTGATCGTAGCAGAAAACCTTTTGAGTTGGTCAGGACCCTTGCTTTTTGTCCTGCTCACTGTGTGTCCAGCTGTGCATGTTGGAAGAGCACATGGGTACTTCTTGAATAGAAAAAGGGGGAGAAGGGATTAGACATAGGAGAGCCTAAGTTAATAGTTTGTAGGGGAATGTCCCCAAACTCATCTTGGATTCTAGTGATTGTGGAGCTCCCTTTTGAAGAAAGACCCAAAGTGTGGCTTCAGACTCTTGAAGTTAGCCGGAAGGTACTTGCCTCTTGCCAGAAGCCCTGATGTCACGAAGGGAGGAGGGACACAGGTGAAAAGAAACCAAGTGAAATCCAATACCCACCAGCAGAGGGCGCACTTTCCAGGGAGGGCTGTGAGCAGGTTCAGGCCAAGAACTCCCTGGTGGGTAAGAATTTTGAGAGTGCATCCCAGGCACCTGCCTTTTTAACAAGAACTCCAGGTGTTCCAGTCTACACTTTGCGAATCTGGGCTTCACGTCTGCCTCCGCGCCCCTGTACCTCCTCCCCAACACCTCCTCCCCAGGTGCTTTTCCCGCACCTGCAGTCTGCTTGTTTCATCCTCACCAAGCTGCGACTGCTACCAACAGCGTGTTGCTCCCTTTATCCGAAATTCAAGACGACATCGTGGCGTTTAGACTCCCAGTGGGCTCTTTTTGGAGGCTGGATTTGGGATGTGTGGTCTTCTTAGGGTGCTTAAATGACATCCTTTCTGAGCTACGTCCTCCTCCTCACCCTCTTCCCACACAAGTTCATTGAGGGACAGCTCCACAAGGGAGGGAAACCTATAGCCACCATCACAGAAAGCTGTTCCCTGTTCTATACAACCAATCCCTGCTCTCTCCTTTCCCACCCACCTCCAGAAGCTGATTCTGCCTGCCTCCAAGGGCTGGTTTCCCCTGGCTGAGCAGAAAAGGTTGGAGTACACATCTTGATACTCAACAGATTTGGGCCCAAGCTTTGACACAGTTTTCCATGGGGTACTTGGTGACATTGGGCAAGTTATGTAAGCAGCAGTTTCCCCATCTGTAAAAATCGGATAAGGAAACAACCTACCTTATATGCTCAGAGGACTAAATGAGGTATGGATGAAGCAAGGTTTTGAAAAGGATTAGAAGATGGAAGTTGGAAGGCAATATTGAAAAACCCTGGATTGTTTAATCTGTGTAAGGAAAAAAAATCTGACAGAATAAATATATTTGCAGATGTCCTAAGTAATTAACACAGACATTGATGATTTTGTGTCCTTTCATCCTCTTCTGTATATGTAATGCTTGATTGCACGTGATTTAATCCGTACTGAGTTGTAAAAGTTTTCATATAAATTGATTTACAAATCATAAACCCTCTCTGGTCAACGATCTGCCTTGATTTTTCAGTTTGGAAAATGAAGCTGCCAAGTGTGTGTCTTCTCTTAAATGGATTTCCTTTGTGAAATAGTAACCCTCAGGTTGATGGACAATTTTTTTTTCCTGGTAATTGTTTTGGGCAAAGTTTTGTGGGATGAAGGGTGGGAGAAAAAATTTAATCCAGACTTATCTGTGAATGAGAGTCAGCAAAAATTTGCTTGAAATTAGAGAGCCAAGAAATGGTTCAGATCTTGCTCATTGACCACTAAATCAGAATAATTCATGAACCACTATCAGTGACCTGGAGAGATAGACTAGGCTTATTCCACTTCCTATTAATTATTCTTTCTTTTTTAAGAGAGAGAGAATGAGAAGAGAGAGAGAGAGAGAGAGAGAGTTAAGTTTCTTTTTTTCATCTGTTTTTTGTTTTTCCTTTACTTAATTTGTGTATGTGGTTTTGGGGATTGAACCTGGGTCCTCTCAAATGCCAGGCAAGTGCTCTACTTCTGAGCCACCTCTCCAGCCCTCTGTTGATTATTCTTATATTTCCTCAACTATAAGAAGCCCCCACACTTACCCCAAATAACTCCAGCAACTTATTTTAAGAATCAAAGGAGGGGCTGGAGCAGTGGCTCAGCGGTTACAGCGCTTGCCTGGCATGCACAAATATGCGGGTACCAACCCCAGCACCATGTACACAACAAAGTGTTGAAACAGCAAAAGCCATATGAAAAATTAAAATAGAATTGATTCTCTCTTTCTCTCTTTCCTCACTCAAAGGAAATAAAGCAGACTAATGCTTTAAAAGCGCTTAAGTGTTATAGAAAGACAATGATATAGGTTAAAATCCCCAATTTGAAAATCTGAAACCCAGAATTGTCCAAAATCCAAAACTTTTTGAGCTTTGACATAATTTCACAAGTAGAAAATGCCACACCTCACTTCATGTATGAAACTTGTTTTATGCACAAAATTACTAAAAATAGTGCAGAAAATTACCATTAGATTATAGTAGAAAGTATATATGAAACATGAATTTCATGTTTAGACTTGGATCCCATTCCCAGGACATTTCATTATTTATATGCAAATATTCAAAAGTCTGAAAAAATTCAAATTTGGAACTACTTCTGGTCCTAGGCATTTTGGATAAAGGCTACTCAGCTTGTGTTATCCAACAATCATCACAGTACTCGTGATTACCTTAACCAGCCAGACCAAAAAAGGTTGTACTTCTGATGCTTTGATCTCATTTCCAAGCTTCTTCCTTCTCTGTTCCCCAAAAGACACTTGATGTTTCATTCTTTGTCTGACTCTGCAAATCCTGAGCAATTTAAATTTTAACACTTGTGTTTGCTGACAGGGCACCCAGAAATCCCAAATCAAATTTAATCCAATGTTAATGCTATTCCTTTTTCTTGGTGCAATAGGTTTATATTAGTCATTTAGCAGTTTACACTGTGCAAAAGGAGTCATATTAGCAGCATTTTGCTATAACATCTGGGCAGTTGGGAACATAATACTTAAATATAACCTGCATTTAAAGCCTTCCTTGGACAGATGGCTAATTTTATCGATCTAATCTTGCACTTAAGAATAGGTCCCATGATCCTTTGCTTGTAATTCTTAGAGTGAGCAGAGAAATAAATAAAATGGGTGATGGTTGATGAATTAGGTGCCTGTTACATTGTTTGTGATTTATTTTTTAAATACTTTAATATAAACAATAACCATATGAATTACTTTAATCCTTATCCTAGGGAAGCTCAGTTAATGCTTGAGGTAATCCAGGCTAGAAGATAGCACTTTACTGTGAGAGTTTACATCTATTTTCCTCTCTTGGTGACTGTGCCGTATCACTGGTTAAATATTTAGAACTTTACCTATGCCCTGGTAGAAATCCACAATCTAGGACTGGTTAGTTAACTTTACAACGTAGTCCACTCTCAAAAGTGACTGCAAAAATACTTTGAATGATGTCATAAAAAATCACAGTGCAGGGTTTGTTAATGATCATAAATCATGCTATATATAATGCTCATTTAACAATAGACTCATTTGCCTGTCCCCCCAATGATTTGCTGACCCTGCCATTAGAATATTGGAGATCTGCCTTAGTAGATACAGGCAGGTGCTTGCATTCATCGGGGTAATTAACACTACCTGTTCTGATGAGAAACTCCAAATTTTGGTGGCTTCACACAAAATTTAATTTTCATTTATTCTAAGTTCAAAGTGTTTATTTCTGGTTGACTGGCTCTTTCGGCTGCTGTCCTCTAAGGGTGATACGATCACCTGAGACATTCCATCTTTAATATCTCCATCTTATGTTGCCACCATCTTCAAAATGGATATCTGAGGTGGCAGGTAAAGAGAAAGAAGGTTTGTGTGAGAGATTTTATGTGCCAGATCAGAAAACAGTCAGTCACATGAATTCTGTGGAATTAACCAGATCCCGTGTGTGGTTGCTGATGCACTATTGTGGGATTCCTGAAAGAGCAAAGAAGAGATGCTACCAAATTTGCAAGAGAAGATCCTATGATAGTTTTTGTGTCTTTTGCCTGTGGATATTGGTATGTGTGGCAGAACTTGGCCTGACATTTGCTTTCATTGTAGTGTACAACTTGGTTGGAAAGAAAACTATTAATCTGTTTTCTGTTACTACAGAAAAATGCCTGAGGCTGGGTATTATAAAGAAAAGAGATTATTTTGGCTCACAGTTTGTGTTCAAGATCATAGGGCTGTACCTGGTGATGACCTTGCTGGCAGAGTCCCAAGGCAGTGCAGGGCATGAAGGAAGAAAGAGAAGAAAAGAGAAGGAATGTGTGCATCCCTGTGTTTTTCTATCTTTTCCTCTTTGTCTTTGTGTGTGTGTGTGAGAGAGAGAGAGAGAGAGAGAGAGATAGGGTCTCACTAAGTTGCTTAGGGCTTCATTAAGTTGCTGAGTTTGGTCTTGAACTTGTAATCCCCCTGCCTCAGCCTCCCAAGTCACTGGGATTTCAAGCATGTGCCACGATGCCTGGCTATCTTCCTTTTCCTATTAACTCACCAGTATTCAATCTTGGGGGCTGCACCTTAACAACCTTATCTAATCCTGATCACCTCTCAGGGCCTCACTTCTAAACACCATAGTCAGATTAAGCTTCCACTTCCTTAACACTTCACAATGGTAATTAAATTTCAATACACGAACCCTTCTGGGACACATTCAAACCACACCCAAACCATAGCAGTTACCATATATCTTTATTTGTTGGAGTCCACCTAATTTAAGAAAGCTAAGCAGTCGAATTGACTTACATTGGTTTTCAGTAAGATCCAAAATGGTGTATGGGGCTAAGTTAATATATGCTATTTATTGCTACCTATTGTTTTACAAAAAAATTAATAGAACCCTTTAAAAAAGTAACACAACTACCCAGTGGATTAAATACAGTGAATCTCTGAGGCTGATTGACTAATCCAATTTTTTAGAAGCTCCTTCCACTTGTATTTTGTAACAAAAAGGACTATACATGGTAGAAAAATTCAATCAGCAAGAGATGGTTCTTAAAATATAAAAATCATTTTTTAAGACACTCCAGTCTGCTTTAATGAGGAATAAAGAACGCTGTTATGGATGTATCACAACAAAAACAAACTGGTACAATTGTTTGTTCTCATTTGATTTTTGTGATTCTTGTCCCCCTGGGAAGTTTGGGCAGATGAAACCACCAAAAGGAAACAGGTGCACATGAACCTCAGTTGGCCACCTCTGGCTCTTGTCGCTTCCCGTCCACCCAGAGCTGATTCTACCCCTAATGGACGAGCTAATGCAGCATGCCTGGGTCCAGCGTTGAAGTCTGGAGGGACCTTGCCAATGAAACATCTGCTCATTCAGCCTTCACTTGGACAGGCTCTGTGTCATGGAACACTCTATAGAATGACCTGAGGTGGCTTTCTGTTATGTCTCTGGCTGTTTGGTGCTCAGGGAAAGTGCTGGTTTTGCATAATATGACTGGGCTGTTTCCAACCAAGGAGCAGGTAGGGGATATCCTCTGAATCCTCCCAGGTGTCTCCTAGAGAAGAACCTTTTGGGGTCTCAGGGACCTCCCAGATGACTGAGCCTGGCTTTGAAGCTGTCCATCCCTCCGCTATCCAAGCATCTTCTTTAGTAGCAAATTGTATTTGTTAGACCTTCATTCAGGATTCAATACTTATCATTAGCATCTCAAAGCTTTTGGTTAGTTTCTCAAATATCTTTGATGTTCTTGGAGTTTCTAATTGGTGTAGTAGAGTAATTAAACCATTAGGTTTAAGAAAGATTGATAGATATTTTAAAGTAGTTGACAGGCTTAGTCACAATCTGCACAAGGAACATTACTTCCCTTCAGCTGGAGGAACTGTAACAAGACCCCAACAGGCGAACCTGGTTTTGAATTCTAGCTTCAACGTTTATTATTGTTTGCTGCCAGACATAGTAATTCATCTCTCTATTCTTTAGATTTCTTTCCTGACTTTAAGGTTCATAATAATTATTCCAAAGGTTTTTGTGTGATTTATTTAAATACACCTACAAAAACACCTAAATTTTTGGTATATAATGGGCACTCCAAAGTTGGGGCACATTAATTAAATTACAGTTTATAGTTATATAGTACTAGAGATAGTGTTTTCTTCATATTTATTATAACTTCAAATTTTGAAGACACAAATGTATAATTAAGATTAAGTACCTGGGAAAACACAAACAAAAAGAATTTCTTTTCCTTAATTTCATACTACAAATTCTTGAAACTTCTGCCCCCAAATAATGACTGTTAGTATCTAGATTAGTCAGAGAATTTATGACATTGTCGAAAGGCCCGGAGTCAGATTCCAGTTGAATAAAAATAACCAATTTTTATTTTGGGATTCGTACAAAATCAAGAAGAAGTGATGAAGCCACTGCAGTAGTAATAGATTTCAACATATAAATTATATTATTTCCTACCAAAAATGAGGTTATTTGTAGTTGGAATATTTTTAAAAAGTTACCTTCTTTACTATAGCGTTAAAAGCATAAGTATAAAAGAGGCTGTTTCTGTGATGTATGCTCTCTCCATATTTGCTTCAACCACATTCTCTGCCAGAATAATCTTCCCCAAATGCCTTTCTAATCCTGTCACTCTTTTCTGGCACCCTACAGCCTTCCAAATTTTGAAGCCCAGCATCTGAGGTTTGTCTCAATATGGCCCCAAGTTACTCTACTGTCTTCTCACTGAATACACAGGCTGCTTTCTTGCCACCTGGATTATTTGCTATTTCATAGACCACCTCTTCACTCTCCCAGTGCTGAATGTTGTCCACATTGATCTGACCCCTTGGAACATCCTTGCCTTGGAAATTCAGTGACCCTTCGAAGGTACCCTGGTCTGTGAGTCTTCATTCACTCTTCCAAGCCGTCCCTCCCTTCTCCCATTCTGCCTTGCATTAGGTTATTGGTATGCCAAACTCCTGTCTTCTTAGCTCTCTCAAAAGCACCACGGCCTCTCTCCATCTTTGCATCTCTTCCTCCACCTAGCAGAGTGTCAGACTGGCCTGTGATCGGCCCTTCGCCAGCAGCTGTGGAATGGAAAACGGCAACATCATTCTGGGCAAATACGATTTCACCTCCTGTGATTAGTTTGGTCCTGCTCCCAGCAACCAAATTCATTTCCTTCCTCGAGGGCAATACAGAAAAGGCATCACTTCCCTGCACCAATGTTTTTGCTCAACCTATGCAGACATTTGAAGACCCATGTTGAAATGTGATTTAGAGAAGGGAATGTCCGGGGTCAGTCCGCAGCAATGTGTAATTTAAGTCCCACCTCCACGCTGCCGAGGACTAGTGGTATGGCAAGCTTTGAAGGAGACACTGATTGAGTTCATGCTGTGAAATACATCACCAGCCATGCCCAGGGAACAGGTAGGGTTTGCAGTGATGCATAGGACTGTGGCAGTCCTGCTTTTTATCATGTCTTCACAGGTTAAGAAGCCAAGCCAGTACCACTTATTCAGACATCAAAAGACAGTGGGTGAGGAGAGAGTTAAACAGTCCACTGTTCAACATCCCTTCCTCCCCCATCCATCCTAAAAACCAAAGGTAAATGAGGCTTCTGTGGGGATGGCATGATGGAGGTCAAGTTGCAGGAGAACTGTCTCCTGTGATGAGGTCCGACTGCAAGGTCATGAGGAAAACGGTGCCAGTTCTTCAACGTTCTTCTTCAGTTTCGTTGTGCTGACCCTGGCTAGCTTATGAAGATCAGTTGTGCAATCCGCAGAAAGTAAAGCAACCAGGAGCAAGAGTGGTTGCAAAGGGTTTTTTCATTCTTTGTGTTTTAAGGACCCACAAGACTACTGAAATGAATGCCCCTGGGCAGCCCAATTGAGAGCAGTCAATGGATGGACACATTCATCGATTGGTCTATAGATCAAGAGTTACATGCTGGTGCACACACACAATTATAGTTAACATAAGCTGTGCTATAACGGCAATTAATAATGAGCTACAGAAATGATCTGATGCTGAAGTATTAGTAAGAAGTGTATGGATGGGGCTGGAGCGGTGGCTCGGCTGTTATGGCACTTTCCCAGCATGCGCAAGTACGCGAGTTCAAACTCCAGCACCAAGTACGGAGCAAAGTCTCGAGCAACGAAGACCACGTGGAAAACTAAATAAAAATTGCTTCTCTCTTTCTCTCTCTTTCACTGTCCCTCTCTCTTAAAAAAAAAAAAAGAAGTGTTCGGATGTCTGAAATCTACTTGGAAATATATCAAAAAATAAGTTTCACCAGCAGATGGAGAGCAGGATAATTGTTAGATACGTGATAAATCAAGGCTAGTAAAATATTAACGGTCAAACTCAGGTGGTGACGTGAGCACTCTAAAATTGTTTCACTTTTCCATGTCAATATTTTCATAATCTGGTGATGGAAGAGATCAGCCGCGCATTGAGAAAATGAATGATCACACATTTACACCCTTGGGAGTGAGGTACCAGTGTGGTCTGCTCTGCTCACAGCTGGAGGGCTTTCTCCTTTTGTCCTGTGCTCTCACGCTCTCACGCTCTTTGCTGCTTGCTTGCCAGGTGGCATTACCCACTCCTTTTCTCTGTGGCTTCTTTTGGGTTCAGTCAATGGGGAGCACCAGGAGGAGGTCAGAGGAGAGCAGGGGAGAGAATCCAGTATATCTCTTCTCTGATCTCTCCCTGCTGTAGTTATGTGATAGCTGTTGTGTTTCTCTACAAGCACAAGCTCCCCACCCGCCATGGCTCCCCATCCTGGGTGCCTCCAGCAACTCTCTGTTCTCTACCCTTGCTTTCGGCCCCAGGAGTCTTAACAGCATTTTCCTGGTGCAGTCTCTGGTCACATCAGTATCCTTAGCTGTTCATGACAGCTTACATACTTCTGCAAGTAGTCTTTTAATTAAAATCTTTTAAAAAATTAAGTCAACTCTTCTTCCTGCTGGGACCCTAATTGATACCTTTGATACTACTGCTTTGTAATATATGCCCTATTTCTACTGTTTTCCTCCTAGGCTTGCCCATAAGGTTTTGATTTGTGTGTAGCTTGCATTCAGAGCTCTCTGAGGATAAGGTCTGATTTAGCTTGGGGAAGCCTGCTGTAAATTCATGGAGTAACTGCAAGTGTAATAGAAGCCTTGATATTTTGAGGATGAGCTTGTCCTCCAGGCACAGATCTGCTGGCCCCATGGATAAGAGAACACTGAGACTGTCGTGCTCACGGCTGTTTGGTGCTGAGAAATAATTACAGCGGTACCCAGGATGCTTAATAGAAATTCTGTGAGTAAGTTCTAGAGAACTTCTGTACAACTTTGTGCCTATAGTCAACTGAATTACATGTCACACTTAAATATCTGTTGAAGGGTAGATCTTATGTAAAGTGTTCTTACCATAGTAAAATAAAATAAAAAAATAAAAATTGCTCCTACTACATATATTATGCAAGATTTTGATTAATGTATGAACTAAATTAAAACATGAACTAAATGTCATATCAAGTGGTACTAGATAAAATGCAAGATGCCCACTTGAATTTGAATTTCAGATAAGCAATAAATACTTTGCAAAAAAATTGATTGCATCAAACAAATACATTTTAGTGACATACCTATATCGAAAGTGTCATTATTCATCTGGAATTTAAATTTAACTAGGCATTCCGTTTTTGCTTGATAAATCTGGCAACCTAGTCACACCCTAATCACAGCAGTGCTTCCTGTTATACCTTCTCAATCTTAATACCTCTTATGCTTGACCATAGTAGCTGTATATCTTTTGAAAAGTGGCACACGGAGGAGATGAAGCATGATATTTGGAAGAGGACTGAGAGAAATTTGAATCTGGACTCCATCGTTCACCAGCAGGGTTAAAAAGTTAGAAAACTAACCTTCCATGTGACTCACCACTTCCCCTCGGTGAAATGGGCTCACTACATAGGACTAGCAGATTTTCTCTGACATCAACCAAAAGTGAGTTCACTATGCTTGGTACACTGCACATCCTAAGCAAGATTGAGTTATTTTATTGTTGTCCTCATCCAGATGAAAATAATTTAACCAGAAGGAAAATTCTAGGAATCCAATATTTCTGGACACATGTGAATGAGGGAAGAAAATTCCTCATCACTTGAGAAAGTCCTCATGACCCTGAACTAACTTCTTGTAACTGCAGTGAATTTGACCTAAAGGGAAAGAGCACAGCAGGCTTGGACTCCCTTCCACTGCTGGTTAGGTTTAGCTTTTTGCTGATTTTTATGTTCCTGATATTTTAAAGACTCTATTCTGCTTTCTTGGCTATAAAATCTTGTATCTTACATTTTATAAGATTAGTAGATTTGAATATGATTATTAATTAAACTAAAAAGAATTTATTAGACCATCTCCATTGTCTTAGAGTGGCTTCCCAAAAACAGAACCTCGTTAAAAGGATTTGAATGAAAAGTTTATTTGGAAACTATTGCATATGAAATGAGCAAGAGAAATGGGGGAGCAAGAGAAATGGGGGAGCGAGACACTGAGTCCCTGGAGGTTTTCTAATCAAGCCTCCATTGTGGAGGTAGATGGTGGATGGTGGAGTTCACACTCACAGGAGAAGATCTAGAACATGACTCAGTTAGCTTGCCTGAGGGACAAGGCTGCTGGGGTGCCTGCGCCAATCCTGCCAGTCACTGGGGGAGGGATGCTGGGAGGGTGGGTGCTAATTCCCCAGGACTTCCAGCCTGCTGGGCTTATGCGCATAGCAGGTTTCTGTGTCTTCTGAAAAAAACCTCAAGCAAAAAGTTCCAGATGTTGGTAGCTGGAAGTGGGCTGGCCATCTCTGAAGCGGTGAGGCCCAAAGGGTTATGGCAGAGGTTAACAGTTCTGTTATGCCCATAGTTGATTAATTTTATTTGGACATGCAAGACTAAATGCCATTTACCATGTTGGTGGACAAAAGTTTCCCCCTTGTTCTTTCTTATCCATGGTTTCACTTTCTATGACTTTAATTACCCATGGTCAACCTCAGTCTGAAATTATTAAATGGAAAATTCCAGAAATAATCAACTCCTAAGTTTTAAATTATTTGCTCTTCTTAGTAGTGTGATGAAATCTTGTGTTGTACCACTATATCCTTCCCAGGACATGAATCATTCCATCATCCAGTGTTAACATGCTGTATATGCTGGCCACCCATTAGCCACTTAGTTATCTCAAGTGGTCAGTTCAGCTGTCTCAGTGTCGTAGCACTTGTGTTCGACTAGCCCTTATTTTAGTTAATAATGGCCCCAAGGAGCAAGGGTAGTGATGCTGGCAGTTTTATTATACTGTGTCATTATAATTGTTCTGTTTTGCTAATTATCATTATTAATCGTGCCTAACTTATAAATTAAACTTTATCATAGGTATGCATGTATATGAAAAATCAGTATTATAGGGTTTGGTACTATCTACATTTTTAGGTCCACCAGGAGTTTTAGGATATACTCCCCTCAGATAAGAGGAGGCTACAGTATATTATAGGAAGAAAGCAAAAGATGTTGGGAAACTCCAAATCCTGGATCCTATTTCTCAGTCCCAACCTGCATTGGGATTTTCAAGGGGAATATCTCATAGTAAAAAAATATAGCCTATTGATTGAACCACTAGTACTTCAGTTGAATTGCTTAGATTTTGAATCTGAGACCCACAGCCAACTGAAAAGAAAAAAGTTCTTTATTCATTTGTGCTGAAAAGGTGAGTAGAAATTGTAATGTTCATTGTTTATAGCTATGCCTTGCAGGTCATTGATCATTGCAATAGAGAAGAATCCACATTTACACTTAAAGGTATGCATTATGCCTTCACAAAAAAATAATGATAGCTAACATTTAGTGCCTGCACAGCGCTAGGCACTGGTTAGTAGCGCACAGCCTCCTGAGGCTGGCTTCATAGAATCCTAGAATATTAGCACTGCCAGGGACTTCAGGGGCAATGCTCCATGGTCTAAGGAAGATGTATCAACCGCCTAAGGTCATGCTGATAGTTAGGGGAGACTCTGCTCATCACCCCTGGGTTGATGCTCTGACTGCTAGGTCTACCACCTCCATGACTCCATGTAGAGAGTTTTCATGCAGTTTCAATTTTCATTGACAGATTCTTCTTTCCTCCAGAATTCTACATTTAGAACATTTAGCTCAGGAGAAGCAAATGTCAGGTGGAAAAGTGGCCCCATCTGCAGTCATATCAGAGCCACCTTCTCAGCTCCAAACCACATGTTTGTGAGAGGCACCAGCCTCAAGACAGTCCTACAGGCACAGGACAGGGATGCCAGGGATAGATGGGAAGTGCATTTGTACAGTATCCCAATTCCCCTGGGAATTGTATCCACAGCACACTCAGAGGTAAAGTTCCTATAAAGGGGAAATTTGTGTCATAGGACAGTGTCAGTAGCTTAGTTAATCACTTGGCTTGCCTCTCCTTGTTGGGGATAACCTTGAGGAATTAATCCACTATGGCAAGATTCCAGAACATTTTTTAAAGACAAAGTTAAGGAGTATCACTTTGCATAGCATTGGTCCTTTAGAGGCAAGGTTGACAAACATGTTTTGTAAAGTGCTGACAGTAAATATTTTATTCGTTTTTATTTCTGTGCATTAGGTCTCAGCCATAGCTACTCATTGCTGTCACCGTAAGCAAAAGCAGCCATAGGTAACACATAGTTAAATACACATGATCATATTTCAATAAAACTTCATTTGCAAAAAACAGATCAAGGGCCAACTTGGCCCATGAATTGTAATTTGGTGACTCCTGCTTTAAAGTCTTATCAGTTCTGATTTCTCAGCTGCTATTTTCTTTAGTTTACTCCTTCAGTGGTCTCATTTGTTACTGACAATAATAATATCCTATTATCCTGCTGAAAGCCTCGTTTCCTGAGAAACAGCTTGATCCAATCCCTAAACACCAACAAAAAACTGAGTTGTTGTAATGGATAAATGTGTGATGAACAATAGAGTAAGTCCAGGAGAGTTAGTGTGCTACTGTAATTGTAAATAGTCCTGAGAACGTAGCCATCACTCAGTAAGTGCTGCATTGGATGGACTAACAGACAGTGGCTGACTATATCCAAAATGCACATAGAAAGTCTTAGAGGCCTGATCCATATCCTGGGACCCCTATTCTGCTCATAGCTTAAATAACAATAGCTTGGTTATAAAGAAAAATAGGACTTGATTGGTATCAAGAGTAATTATTTTCATATAATTAAAATAGAAGCTCTCTCTTATCCAGTCCAATTTGCATTGGTTAGTTAATTGAAAAAGTTCGTTAGAGGGCTGATTTTCACAGATTCTATTATATTTTATTTTCAGTTAAAAATGGCAATGGGAGATGTATTTGGCAATGTTTGGGTGTAGGACAAAGCTTTTTTTTTTTTTTTTTAAGAGAGAGGGACAGTGAGAGAGAGAAAGAGAGAATTAATTTTATTTAGTGTTTCAAGTGGCTTTCGTTGCTCCAACACTTTGTTGTGTACATGCTGCTGGGGTTCGAACCAGCATCGTTGTGCATGCCAGGCAAGTGCCACAACTGCTAAGTCAACCCTCCGGTCCCCAACGCCCCCGCCCCCCCGCCCTGCCTTTTTTTTTTTTTAAATGAGTGTCCACAAGTTGGAGTTCAGGTATAAACTGCAGTCACAGTTAATTATCTAAATCCAGGATTCTTCTAAATTTCCCTATCAGTATCAGCTATTGTTTTTAGAAATCATCTTTGGAGTTATTTTAAAGCAGTCACCTTAGATTTTTTTATTGCTATATTTGTATTCAATCCATTTAAAAAAGTGAAGGTTATCTGATTGCAGCAATAGTTAGAAATAACAGAAGTGACTGTGAATCTGTATACCATGTATCTGGAGGTGGGACTGATGGTGAGAGTCAGGGCACAGGGCCATCCGGAATGTGTAGCCCAGCTACCCCAAGTTTTCTGGACACATTGGCCACCATAAATTTCAGTATCAGGGAATGAAGGCTATTGGTTCATTCAGAAAGTAACTAAAGGAGATTTCTTTTTGCCCACAGTGATTTACAAAACTGTTTAGGTTTGGTTTGGTTTGTTGAGAATGAATTTCCTGCCTCCTGTTCACACTCATGTTTTACTCAAGTAATCAGTTCTGAGTAGGCTATGCATACACTTCTGCCGAATCCTCATGAAATTGTCAACTGATTTTGCTTGGTAGAGTTCCAGTTGAGGAAACTCTCCAGCAAGTCACCCTCCAACCATCTCTAGAGGCTGCATCCTCTGTAATGGAATACACATGAAAAAATTACAGTGATCAGTAAACTCGAGATTTTCTAAAATCTTAAACATTTATCTGGCTTTATTACATGCCACATGCACTTCAAGCCCTTTAGTATAATAATACTTTTATTCCTTTTAACATAATTTTGAAGCAAGAATGCTCTGTAAGCATCTTGAAGAGGCAGAGGCAGGAAGGTTACAAGCCACAGAGCTGGGACTTGAACCAGGGCAGGATGGGTAGAGCCCTTCTTCTCAACCAGGTCTGCTTTCTGCCTCAGCAGACCTGAGGGAGGGTTGAAGCCGCTCACATCTTTTAAATTTTACAGTTTACTCCAATAAGCATAAATGGCAGGTTCTCATTAAAGCATATCAGGAGGTATCAGCCTGGGAGAGATAAGGTGGGCTCAGTGTCCCAAGTTACCCAATCCCTTGGCAGCCATGGGAGACTTTCAGCCAGAGTGAGATCCTGCCAGGGCATGGGAAGCCCAGAGCAGGCACTTACGGAACCTCCATGAGCCTCAGCGGAAACTTTAGCATGCTCGTATCCTCTGGATATATCGTCACAAGAAAGCAGCGTGTCTTCCTTGAGTGTCCGAGTTGGGAGTGTTGGATGGTGCTGAGTTTGCCACCAGCATCCTCTCGCTGCACATCACACAGGTTACCAAGGAGTGAGCAGAGTCACTCCTGACTACGAAATGATGACAGTGTGTGAACTTGCTCAGACAGACACGTTCAATCTCAACACACCAAGACGGGGTTGAGCACGGCAAGCCTGGTCAGAACCCATTACAAAGCTCTGCTCAAGTCAGGGACTCTGCTGACTTGTTAAAGGGGACCCATCACCTTCAGACAAGTGGTCTATGAGGGCAAGGACAGAAGAACGGGAGATTGACAGCTTATATGGCGACGATAGCTTGTGTTTGTACAATGCTTCAAACTTCACGAAACTCTTGTCTTTGTTGTCGTTGTTGCTACTGATACGAGTAGTCCTAGGTAACAGATCTGGAGTGAGATAGACCTATTTTACAGCCCTACCTCCTAGACTTGCAACCTTGGTCATGTTCCTTAATCCTTCTGAGTCTCGCCTTTCTCTGTCCATGTATAAGATGGAAGGTAAATCATTTACTTTTTGGAGTTTTATGAGCTATGTCCTATAATGTTTATGATATGTTCGCATAGAAACTAGTTTGCAGGCAGTTCAATGGAGATCTCCTTTATATTTGCAAACAAATTCAGAAAGCTTTGAACAGGGTTGGCAGGACCAGACCCTTCATCTCTTGACTCTTAGATTAGTAGTATTTGTGGCATTATCTGAAGGAGGGCATACTTATAATTAATCACTGATAAGGCAAAGATTACATTCATTTGAAATGGATACCCACCCAATCTAAAGGAAATGGATCTGTGCTCTGAGTTGAGACATGGATACCATTCAGGCTCTGAATGGGAGCAATGGCAAATTACGGTGATTCTGCTAATCACTTATTCATGTTTACATAATCATTTATTCATGTAGCAATTGTTTATTTAGCAAGTACCGTATGCTAGATAATGTGCTAATTTCTAGGAATAAAGTGAATAAGAAATAAAATAATTGCTCCAAAACTCATTAATGCTTTGGAAAATTCCAAAGATATAATAGTTCCTGTTGGAAACAGAAATTGCCTAGTTTGTAATTTAACTGTATTAGATTTCAATCATCTGATTAGAGATTATAGAACTAATTATAAAGCTGAAGGGTACATTATGAGCTGCTTTTTCAGTATAATTTCTTATTATAGATCTTTATTAATGTAGTTTTATATAAATGAAAATTCACTGCACAGGTTAGATGGTCTGCAGATTTCACAAAACTGTTAAAGATAAAAGAGCTTAAATATGTGGTAAGGCTGTTTTATTGTATTACCCAATTTTCTTGACATCTTCTAGCACTTTCAGTATAATTAGTAAAATAGCTGTAACTTTGGGGTTATAAGAGAGATAGTTTCAAAGCTGGAAAATGGAAAAAAATACATTGATGGGAAAGAAAGAGCCTCCACTTTGATATTATCTTTTATACGTATTATTATTCTCATTTTCTGGTCAGATAGAAAGCCTTCGTTTCACAATTATACTTCACCTAGAAAAACTAAAAGATTTAATAACACTTTATAACATCAAATAGTCTGATTGAATAGTTCACATTTAAAGTCTGAGAGTGGAGTTTTGAGTTCCTGAGGCTTTGGTTCGCAAGCTGAGAAAATATACTGCTCTTATCAATTCTTGGAGAGAAGTGGTATGTTTTAGTTCCATAATGAAGCTTGGGAGAGCTGAAATGCAGATGGTGAAACACTTTTGGACTGTAAGAAAGATGATGAACATTTGCTTTCTTTCCCCCTTTCAAGTTATGTGATTCAGTTGTCTAGACAATATTAAATTCACCAAATTGTTGAGCAACCTTTCTCTGGGTTGTGTAGAGCAGATGTGTGTTATTTCTTCAGACCAGAGCTGTTGTGGGTGGTAGGAAGAGCACTGTGCTATAAGGCAGGGGCCCTAGGGATAGGTCCCCACCTGAAGTCCTGTAGCTGGGTCTGTGATCCCCACATGTGTTATGAAGGTAGCCCAAGGAACCCCTTTGTGGTTTATCTCAGTTTCAGCTGGGAGGAAGTAGAAGCTCTTTAATCTCACTTCTTTTACCCCGTCTCTCTTACCCCCACCTTCCTCTGATTTTCCATTTTCTTTTATGGGACCGTGTTCCTTCCAGTTTTCCAGGTTTGAACCCTTGTAACTGCTTTTACTTCCTTTTCTTTCATCTTCTACTTGCTGATTCTTCTTTGGACACTCCCTTTTATTTCCTTCCCCTGCATTTCGCTTTCCAGGTTTACTTCAGTCCCTTTTTACTTGAGGATCGCAATCGTCTCCTAACTAGCTTGCCGTCCATCTTCCTGATTCTTACTCATATGTATTAGTCAGGGTGACCTAGGTTATGATGCAGTAACAAACAGTCACAAAAATCTCAGTGGGCTGCCATAAAAATTCCTGATAATTTATGCTACCTGGACATTAGATTATAGAAGACTGAGCTCTGAAGCATCTTTACTCTGTGACCCAATATCTACGACTTAGAATTTTGTCAATTCCTAACATAAGGGAAGGAGGGGAATAGGAGGATGTCACACTGACAAATGTTTTGTCCTAGAAGTAACACACTAACTTCCACTCACTCTTGGCCAGAATTAGTCACATGGCAGAAACATGTAACCCTCTCATGTGGCATGAAATTATACTGGTAGAGGGCTCCACCATTCCATCTGAAATTGGAGGTCTGTAATCCACAAACATCAGCACTCTACCTTGAAGTTCCTACAAAGACCAGGGTTTCTCAAGGAAGGCCATGAGAGTATCCTCAGAGCTCGCCTTTACTTAGAGTATACTATGTCAGATAGATAGTTGGATCCTTGAATCTTAGGCACTAAATAGCCAGTATTTATGAAACACTTATTTCCTCTGTCAGGCACCCTGCTAGGTTCCTTATATATATTATCTTATCAGTTTCCTATGATTATTATTTTTTTAAAGAGACAGGGACAATGAGAGAGAGAGAGAATTTTATTTAGTTTTTCATGTGGGCTGCGTTGGTCCAACACTTCGTTGTGTACGTGGTGCTGAGGTTCGAACTCACACACTTGTGCGTACTTCTGCATGCTGGGCAAGCGCTGTAACCGCTGAATCATGGCTCCAGCCCTCCTATGATTATTTAGGATGGCATTATTATTCCCATTTGACAAATGCAAAACTGAAGATTAATTAGTATTTTAGTTTGGGTTTCTCCAAAATCATACCATCAGGCAAGGACTTAGGTGACAGGAAGCCCAGTGAAAAGGGTGGGGGTTATGCTAACACATAGGAAGGAAGCAGGGCCAGCAGTGTAGTGATGAGTGTCACCACAGTGGGCAGCTGGGGCTCAGTGCAGCTGCAGGCTTTTTCAGACACTATAGAGCTGAGCTCCGTGCTTTGAACCAAGGAGTTGGGCTAGTTTCTCCCAAGTCACCTCTCCTTGGTTAGGGATTGCTCTTGAGATGTTAACTTGCTAGCCTTCTTCTCTCTCTGCCCACAAGCCAATCACAGGCTGTCAGCCACACTATACCCTTAGGACATGACATGCTGAGGGGATATAAGCATTGGCAGCGTCTGCTACAGAGTGGTTTAGTTATTTGCCCAAGATGTAATTCCAAACGGCCTTGTTCCAGAACCCGCTGTCTGTCCACACTGACCCCTTATTATTATTACCAGATACAGATCTATATTGCAAGCATGATCGATCACCCTAAACCATCTTTTCCTTTTCCTTCTTCATCCCTTTTTTCTTGCTCTTCTTCCACTTGGAGTTCCCTTTGATTTGTGCTTCCTATTCAAATTGGATCCGTGCTGTGCTGTGCTCAGCCCAAATATTGCCAATATCAACCTCTCTTTGATCTTCAGGACGGCTACCTTCTCCTCAAAATCCCTGCAGTAGTCAATCAGGCTCCTGTAGCGCTTTCCCTATTCTTAGCAAGGCAGGTCCGCACTCTAGGTCTTTGGATGAGTCTGCAGATGCCTTGAGGGCAAGAACCATATTTTGTTAAGTTGCTTCTACTATTTGGTGGAGTCAGGCAGATGAACATGACTATAATGTGCACATGCATACACATATGCACATTCATTTCACTTCCAGTCCTTATTGGTTGACTTTGACTAAGGTCACACTGAAGTCTGGGTTTGGGGAGGAGGTGGTTTTCTGTTTCTCTGCTTACTGTGCCACATTCAGCTCCTCCACACACTGACCTCTGCAGCTTCCAGTCCTGAATGGGGACAGAAGAAGCTAATCCAGGGCAGGGCAGGCTTCAGCAGGTTGCTTCGAGTTCCCTCCACCTGTCATTTCTGGAAATTGTACCTGTCATTCCCATTAGAAATAGAAGTAGAATGAAGATTGCTTGTCCAGTTCAGGTGACATGACAAGGAGTATGCCATTAAACTTAAGGAAAATCACCCAGAAGCCTGAGCCTCCAATCCCTATGCAAAGGATTGCTGATCTTCGGGAGGTGACAGCAGTCTTTGGCTTTGTTGGGGTCAGAATTGGAAAAAGGAAATTACTCTGAGGTGCTGACACTTAGTATTCAGACTTGGACTCTCACTAGTCCAGGAAGAGTGACTGTTCCCACTCTCTTCCAAAGTGACAGCCTTGTTTTACTAGGGAATGACTTTACATTTCTCTTGTGCATTGGCGCTCCACAGCAAGGAACTGCAGCAGAATAGATGGCTTTGGTCTCATCTCACTGTGTTTTGCATCTTGTGAATTTTTCTGACATGGTAGTCTCAACCCCTCCTTGTTAATATTGCCCTTCAGTTTCAAAATCCTGACCCAAAGAGCAACTTCTGGTCACAGGTGGTGATTCATTATAAACAAAGATACCTTACCCCTTCTTAGCCACAACCCCTACAAGTGCAGAAATGGATTGTATTCTTAGTCAAATTCTGTTTTTTTTTTAAGTATATATGAAATTTCTTGCCTCAACAATTTCCTGCACAGCAAATTTCTAAGTTAATTATGTACTGGATAAAAAAATGCATTTTCTTTTATCTGTTTTAAATGAGCTGCCCTTTGATATCATTGACTGTCCCTTTGTTCTTATATGGCTGAGTAAGGGCTTGTTTGAAGAATGGCGTTTCCTATGTTTGTCGCCACTGCTTAAATAGAAAGTCTAGAAGGAAAACATTGAACAAGTCAGCCGCCCAGTTATGGGTTTCTTGCAAGACCAGGCAAACTAAAAGCTGCTTTCATCTTCCAGGTTCTGAATTCATTCCTGGTTATAAACATGTATGTTCCCCTTTCTCTCTGATGTATGCTAACTGAGCACCCATGGTCAATGAGTTGATAATTATTCCTATATTGAAATCACACAACCATCTCATGTGTACTAAAGAGATGGAACTCACATATACACATACAAGCAATGCAGGTGCACTATGCAAAGGGACAAATTTATATTCTGAGACTCTTGTATTCCCATGTGTAAGCTGAGTGTGGTTAATCAAGGGGAACTTTCTGGATGTATCAAATTCTGCAACACTGTTGGAAGAAAGGGACATAATGGTATGTAGAGTCACATAAACATTTACTGTTATTATACTGGGTGAGGTAATTTAGAGTTTCTATGGAGAAATGTAAAAAGTAATTTTTACAAGTCATGCTCTGTCTCTCACTATGACACATGTGGCAGAGCCCTTCTGCAGAGGACTTCCATTGGAAGTCTCCTTTGCTGTTTTTGTGTGTTTGTTTTTGAGTTACAGCTTGTATTTCTGCTCCACATGTTTTTCATTTCCACTTGGAAGAATTTGGGCTGTTCCTGACGAAGAACTTCGGATCTAATAAGTCTTTATTTTTAACCTTTTAACTCATCTGTTCTTCAAACTATGAAGACCCTTTGCATTCTAATCTGGGCTGTATTTCAATTGTCTTCATTTGTGGTGTGGCATAAAGAAAACGGGATGTGAGTCAGAGATCTGGATTTGAGCACCAGCTCATCTTGGCTGCACGATTTCATACAAAACCTTCAACCTTGCTGAACTTCTATTTCCATGCTTATAAAATAAATAAGGACAGCAGCACTTAATGCACACCAAATTATAGTAAGGATTGAATTCAGTTGTGTGCATTATATAGAATATTAAGTGGTCTTCAAGCAATTATCAGTGCTATAATTGTGCTGGCACTGTGTACAGAATTCACTGCCAGGAATTCCTCCTTGAAGGTCTACTTCCATTCCTGAAATACTTTAATCAGAAACAGTTATCCACACAGGAAACAAGTGAAAGCATACTTTTCCCTTAGCAGTTGCCTTTTTTCTGATTCCCCAAAGTGTCCACGTATGTGGTTTTTCAGGTTGTAACTGGTGGAATTGCAGCGTCTGTTGGGTTATTTCCTAGGGTCAGTGATTATAACAAAATAGCACAAAAAGTCAACATAACTGCTGAAAGTCTTTTTAATTTTGATTTTTCCTAAAGTCTAGTGTAGATGGTTCAGTGTCTATACTTGTGATTTTCTTTTAGGGAGCTAGTCACAGGAAAGACATTTCTCTTTAAATACTAAACTTACTCCTGGGATTGATATCTTCACGGGTGATGCAGATGGGACTGAGAACTATGAAGGAGCGGTAGGTTCAGGACTCCCATTTCACACTTACTCAAGGTGCTCACTCATTAACCGCCCTTAGTCTTATTGTTTCTCTCTTTTAAGACAATCATCAGCCAGCTGTCACCACATAACAATGCATCTGGAAGCTCTTGGGTTGCTCAGAACTGTCCTGTGTGCTCAGGCCCATCTTAGCAGGTTCGCTAGGTTGGATGCAGGTGGGCATTGCTGCCTCAAGCTGCAGGTTCTCCTGGCCTTGACTTCCTGTAGGTCTGCTCCACATACGTCTATTCCGGGACCCGCCATGAAAGGGAAGCAGCTTCTCCGGGCAATGACGGAGGCACAAGGGGCAAGCCCAAGTGTGCAGAACATTTCAAGCCTCTAAATACATAACACCTGCTAAGAGCACATTGATCAAAGCAAGTACTATTGCTGAACTTAAAAATAGGGATGGACAAGCGTATATATCCTGTTGACCATGAGCCAAAGCAAACTGTATAGTCAAACCCAATGTCAGTGGGGCTGACAAGTATCCTCGCATGTTGGCGTGTGGAGATTAATTTTTTTATTTTTATAAAGAAAGAAGGAAAGAGAGAGAGAGAGAGAGAGAATCAATTTTATTTGTTTTTTTTTTTCATGTGGCTTTAGTTACTCTGACACTTCGTTGTGTGTGTGGTGCTGGGGTTCAAACGGGTGTCCTTGTGCCTACCAGGCAAGCACCGTAACCGCCAAGTCACCGCTGCCCACCTCCACTCCAGCCTGGAGATGAAATATTTTTGATCAATGACCTAATGTATTCCCATTGCCAAGTGCATATGGTTGAATTCCCATGAATAAATACATATGTAGAAGCATACAATGTCCAGTGTCCCTTTGCAGTCGCCATGCTAAAGTGACGTAGAGGATGATGCTCACAGGGTGAGGCTCCCACCTGTAGAGCCTAACAAGCTCCCCTTCTTAAAAAGATAAGAAGGCCAGCGGTTTTATAGGTTTGTTCTTACTTCTAGCCATCATTCTACCATTCTTCTCTTTTCAAACAAAAATCCATAATTTGAATTCAAATGGTGTTTAAAAAGACTTAACTTAAAATCTACTTTGGCTTGTCTTCTAAATCAAATCACTCTTAATCTTCAGTGCTTTAGGTGTGATTAGCCATCAACTGCTTGCAGCAGGACACTGATGGCAGCGTGGACCGAGAAGCACAGCCAGATCCCACCAGCAACAACCAGCATGTAGAGTGGGCTGCAAAGCAGGCTCAGGAATGCATGGCCGGCCAGGGATTTGTAAAATTCACACTTTGTTTTAAAAATCAGTTTGGGGGGCTGGAGCAGTGGCTCAGCGGTTACGGCGCTTGCCTGGCGTGCGCGAGTACGCGAGTTCAAACCCCAGCACCGCGTACACGGCGAAATCTTGTAGCAACAAAAGCCATGTGAAAAACTAAATAAGAATTGATTCTCTCTGTCTCTCTCTCACACTGTCCCCTCTTTCTAAATAAATAAATAAATAAAATCAGTTTGGGCTCAGAAAGGAAAGTATATTTTTACTAATAATAAGGCAGAAAAAGAGATCATATGAATAAATGAGCGTTTCAACATAACACATCTGAAAAAATTTAAATATACCTTACGAATAAAGTATAGATAGACAAATTGCTGAATAGGGGGTAACCAAACGGGACACCCCTTTCCCTTCCTACTGATATAGGTTAGAAGATTCCAATTATTTCACTAAGTGGAAAAGACCAGAAAATAACTGATTAAAAACAGAAATTTGACTGAATTTTTTAATTTTCAGCTGGAATAGAGAGATTGATCCTAACTGTATCTGGTTATTCTTTCCCCCTATCCTCAAAATGTTTCAGACAATATATAGGATATGGTGACAATTCTAAGGCAACTAGTAAAATCTGTACTCTACATTTCTCATAGAAAAAATGCCTATGTAAAATAAAATGTATTTCATAGCTAGGCAGACCTCTTCTATATATTGGTAATACGTTGCTCTGTGCTTCCTGCATTGTACAGGCAAGTGTCTAAGGACACTTGGGACTCTTGGTTACACTCAACTCTCCTAGTCCTGCAAAGCTTTAGTAGCAATGTATAGGAAGAAAAGCAAGAAGAAAGGGAGGGAGGAAGGGGGGTGAGAAGGGAAGGGAAGGGGAGAGGAGGGAGTAGAGTGGGGAGGCGAAGGGGGAGGGAACAGTGTCCTTGGCATAATGGCATATTGACAGAGTCAATATAGGAAGAAGAGTGGTCTCCATCCTGTCTCTTGGTGGGAGAAGTCTAGGCAGAAAGATATAAAGAGTCGCTCTTGACTTTTATTCCTTTAACTATTCCAAACCAAGCTAAAGAGTTGTTCTACAGTGGGCAATCATTAATTTTTGAGGATGATGATGCTTATAAAATTAACTCACTATACATGTAGCCTAGAAAGTTGAATAATTTGGATTCTAACAGAGACCAGTTTAACTCTGAAGTTACTCATCAAGATTCAGCTGTCTCAAAGAAAATGACATCTTTTTTACAGAAAAATTCCAATTTAAAAATGTCAAAGGAATGAATAAAATAGAAAAATCACCATTAAGAAAATACTGAAATAAAAAACTGAAGCAGACAAGATTCATCAATGGATGCGAAAATTTGTGGGCAAAAAATTGAGAGAAATGGGATAATTCATTGTAGCAAAGAAGCCTCCACCCAAGGATATTTATTAATCATAAAGGGAAAATAGTAACATTAGAGTGTAATTAATTGGTAGTTACACCTTATCCAAATGACCAAGGTCAACGTTACCTATAATAGGACATATTTATAATGTGGATCCCTGATGGGATAGACTCAGAAAAACGTGTCATTTTTGAGCATGTCACTTCTGTGGCATTCCTGCCCAAAATGCAGAACCTCAATCTAACGAGGAACATCACAAAGCCAAGTTGGGGGACATTCTGCAAAATAATATCCAAATCTTCAAAAGCATCAAAGTCATGAAAGATAAGGAAAGTTTTAGGAACTGTTACAGATCGGAGGAGATTACGAAGTTAGGACAACTAAATGTAACATGTGACACTGAATTAAACTTGAAATGGGAAAAGGACATTAGCAGTAAACTGGCAAAGCTTGGTGGAATGAAAATTCTGAGGCTTTTATCATTGTACTATGGTAATGTAAGATTTCACATTAGGTGATGTAAGATTTACATTCCTATGTACCCTGCGTGAAGCATACATCAGAAATGTTAGTATTGTTGCTGTAACTTTTGTGTGTCTAAATCTATTTCAAAACAAATATTCATAAAAATAAAGATAATGGTATGTTACATTAATAAAAGCTAAGAATCCTATTGTATCATTAGAGAATTATCCTTTAACCAAATAAAGGTTATTATTTTCTATTATTTACTTATCCTGAAATATAGAAATCCCAGGAACTTTCAAAATGTCTAATCTCTTGGGAATGAATTTCAAATGGCTGGGTTTTTTTTTTTTTAGCATTGAACTGTCAGTTGTATATTTTATTCCTTTTGATTCTGCCCTGTGGATTTTGGAATTTTTCTAAAGACTAAGCTATAGGAACAATAAATAGCATCAGTTATAGAAGAAAACTTTTAAGAGCACTATGTTCTACCCCAAACCTTCTTGACTCTAACCTGCCCTGCAGGAATTACTAGGTCTTTAAATTCATACTTCTCAGGGAAAAATCCAGCGAGAGCCCTGCCTTAGTAAGAGTGATTGGCAGCACAGGGTTACACTTATTGTTCTGGGGCTCACTATATGAACAGCACCTCTAGGAGGTGTTCCGATAATTTCTGGGCTCTGAAAGACTCCCACCAAAGATTCAGAGCTTTTTCCAGGACTCCCGAGACCCTGAGACCTAAGTCATTTGCTGGAGAGAAGGAGCCAAGGAGGAGTTGCCCTGTAGCTGGTTATCTGTTCCCTATTGATGTCCCAAAGACAATGTCCCTCTGTGCATTTCAGGCATGATCCAATGCCATTCAGCCCAAACCCGCACTGTGTGTAGAGAACATTATGGGAAGAGTGGGTTTGAGAAACCAGAGTCTTCAAAGGATTATGAAGACTCATGGAAAGTGTCTCCCAGCTCGACAACATAGATAAGAGAGAAGCTGTTGCCTGCTTAGAGAAGGAGGGAAGGGATTTTCTCACAACCTTGGCCTGCGAACCCTTCCTAACAGTGAGTCTGTCTTTGAGGCTGACTTGTTTTCCATCTGTGCAGCAGACAGTGTTATTGCAGGCCTCAGTTTTAACCATCTGCGATTCCCTCCGTTATCTGAGCACTGCTGGAGTCATCTGCAGAGGTAGCTTCCTGCAGACCCTTCACCTAGGAAAGACGCAAACATCGCAGCTCCAGGTTCCTTTTCTGTCGCTCCTTGTTGCTTCTCTGTTGCATGTCACAAACCGCTTGCTGTCTCAGTTCCAGTGAGCCCACACCTTCACAAGCCCCTATCTTTGGACCAACCCTGGGCTGAGGTCAGTTGTAGAAGCTGTTGTGCTGGGCTTTTGAGACAGTACTAAGTACTCCAATAGATAGGAAGTACTCTGTTATATAATTCCAGTTGAGTACCAATGTATATAAAAGCTGAGATTCCCATTAAATTATCAAAATAAATGCCCTATCCACTGGTTGAAATTATTGAATGTTTATAATACATAAAGCATTTTTTGAGGAATTTTTTCTCATATGAACTAATCAATCCTAAACTGCCAATCTTTAAAACAACACTGGGCAACTGGGTGTGGTGGCACACGCCTGTAATCCCAGTGGCTCAGGAAGCTGAGGCAGGAGGATCATAAGTTCAAAGCCAGCCTCAGCAGCTAAGTGAGACCCTAAGCAACTTAGTGAGACCCTGTCTCAAAATAAGAAAAGTAAAAAGGGCTGGCAGTGTTGCTCAATGGTTAAGCACCTCTGGGTTCAATCCCCAGAGCATCCCCACCAAAAAAAAAAAAAAAATACTGGACATAAGTACTACTATTCTCCTGTTGTAACAGTTGAGAAAGCAAGTACAGGAAAACAGGCTTTTAGGAAATTGCTCTTAGGAATTACAGCTAGGGAGTATGTGGTAGAGGCAGGTCCTAAACCCAACAGGTCTAGGGGTTGTGATCCTGGTCTCCATCATGTGCTGCCCCTAGGATATGGCTTAGATTCTACAACAAAAGGAATAAGCAATACAGTCAAGACTGTGAATCCTTGGGTACCCATTCCTATGAAAAACCTACTCTATTGCTATGGTACTCCCGTGCTTACTTCTTATTGTTTACTTATAAAGTATCCATGTACAATGTGTTTCACCAAAGAAGCCAAAGCCCAGTGATAGTTCAGCTCCAGGACATTGTGGCAAGTCAGGTAAGTGAGGCTTGTCTGTGGCATGCCAGTTCTAACAGCCCATGTCCCAGAGGCATAGTAGACAGGATGGACTTGGCATGTATTTTTTGAGCATTGCTGAGATTTACTGAGCTGGGCACTGTTTGAGGTGCCTGGTGCCTCAGTGTACAGAGGCAGACACAGATCTCTGCCATCATGAGTCCAACTCTATAGGGAAGTGACTATAAACAGCAGCCTGAAAATAAATGCATAAATGCGTACCTGAACCGTTACAGGAAAATAGGAGGTACTGCCAAGTAAGGAGACTGAGGGGTGCTAGACTGGGCAGGCATGGGTTGCAATTTTAAATAGAGTGGTCAGAAGCACCTCTTCACTCAGACTCATAAAATTTCACACTCCATTTCTTTGAGAGATTTGTTTTTTAGATATTGGAGACTCCAAAAAAGAGAACTCAGAAAACAGGCCCTTTCTCCCCCTGTACAATAACTGTAAAATAGACAGTATAGGTTTGTCTAAAGCTTCCTTCACACCTGGTAAGAGATGAAACTTTAGTTTTTATCAGTTCCAAGATAATTTTGAAAACAGGGTACAAGTGTCTGAGTAAGGACTGCATTGGTAATCCCCTCTCCAGGGCTGTCTTCAAGCCCTTATGGCTCAGATTTAGCTCATTCTGGATCCTTGGAATCTCAGGAATTAGCAGGTGTCCTCTCATTCACCTGCATGACTGCCTGTAGGAAAGATCAGGGGAGCTTTGTCATTCCTGTTTCGTAGAGGTGGTAAGAAAGCACTTAATGGTTGTGGAAGATCAGACAATATACCCCTTGTCTCTAGGATTTACCCAATACAATCTTTTTGTTCTTTCTTTCTTTTTGAGAGAGAAAGAGTTAATTTTATTTTTTCATCTGTTTTTTGTTTTTCCTCCACTTACTTTTGTTTGTGGTACTGGGAATCAAACCTGAGTCCTAGAACATATAAGGCAAGTGCTCTATCATAGAGTCACCTCTCCAGTCCCCAGTACACTTGCTTGCTGTCTCTTGAAGTCCTCTTTAAAGGACTTCATTAAAAATATTTCCCAATTTCTCTTCCCAAGTCTACTATAGCTCTTTTTTTTTTAAAGGGGAGAGGAAGAAAAGAAGAAAAAGAGAGAGAGACAATGAGAATCAATTTTAGTTTTTACTTTTTAATCTGCCTTTGTTTCTCTGACACTTAGTTGTGTATGTGGTGCTGAGGTTTGAACCTGGATCGTCACGCATGCCAGGTAAGTGCTCAAATCGCTGAGCCACCGGTCCAGCCCCTCTCCTTAATTCTTAATCAGTGAATAGATATAAAGAAAGCTGGGTAAGCATTTGCCTACGAAGCACTAAAATTATCACTGTGTGGAAATGTAGGATGAAGGCAAATGTGGTTATCAAAAACCCACTCACAGGTAGTACATTATGATTGGAAGACACATTTTGATAAAAGGTATTTGGGAATCAAGTAGAGGGGTCAGGCCCTCAAGGGAATTCTTGTTAACAAATGATTCTCTGAAATGCCACATGGAAGAGAGAGAGACAGTTATCTAACAGGACTTGTAAGTTTTGCTGAGAGCATGATGCAGGTCTGAGACCAGAGCTGAATTGCTGTGTAGCAGAGCTGAAGGTGAAGACTGAAAATCTCTCACCCTCTTTCACCTTCCCTTGAGCAATAAGCAGCCTGTCTTTCTAAAGAACGATGGCTCATATGTGTGCAGAATACTGGGTTTCTGCTGAACTGTGAGGATGGAGGTTAAACATACAGCTATTTTTGCTCGTATTCAAAGTCCCATTAAAATGGTTGAAATTAAAAAAAAAAGGTGGGGGCAGTGAACCAAGAAATAATCACAAAAATTTGGAAACTAGAAAATAGATTGAAAAATGATTAATTACTTTAGACTTAAGAAAACAGAATCCTTTACCACACCTATGAGGGGGAGCTAACACCTCTCCTTGTTAAAATATTCTAATAAATTGAAAAAGAGGGAACTCTCCCAAACACTTTTTATGAGGCAACCATGGCTCTGATACCAAAACCCAACCAAGACGTATTGAAAAAAAGAAAGCTTCAGACCAATATCCCTGATGAACATGAACACAAAAATCCATAATAAGGTTCTAGTAAACCATATTCAAAAACACATCAAGATGATAATTCACCATGATCATGTGGGCTTCATTCCAGGTATGCAGGGTTGGTTCAACATACACAAATCAATAAATGTGATTCATCACTTAAACAGAATTAAGGATGAAAACCATATGATCGTCTCAATTGATGCAGAAAAGGCCTTTGATAAAATTCAGGACCCACTGATGCTCAAAACTCTAGAGTAGATAGTGATCAAAGGTACTTATCTTAGCTATGTAAAGGCCATATATGCCAAACCCTCAGCTAGTACAATACTAAACGGAGAAAAGTTGAAAGCATTTCCACTAAACTCAGGAACAAAACATGGCTATCTGCTCTCACTACGTTTATTCAATATAGTTCTTGAGACCCTAGCCAGACCAATCCAGCAAGAGAAGGAAACCAAAGGGATAAGAATAGGAAAAGAGGAAGTCAAACTATTCCTTTTTGCTGATGACATGATCCTATATTTGGAACATCCAAAAAACTGCCCCAGAAAAGTGCTTTAGCTTGTGAACAGACTTAGCAAATTGTTCAACTTCAAGATCAGTACCCATAAATCAATAGCTTTCCTATACACTAATAATAATAGGGCAGAAAAAGAAATTAGGAAATTGGTCCCATTCACAATATCCTCAAAAAGAATAAAATACTTGGGAATTAATCTAACAAGGGAAGTCAAAGGCCTCTACAATGAAAGTTATCAAACTTGAAGAAAGAAATCAAAGAAGACTTGAGAAGATGTTCCATGTTCTTGGTTATGCAGAATTAATATAATTAAAATGTCCATTCTGCCAAAAGCACTATATAGATTCAATGCAATCCCCATCAAGATACCAATGTCGTTCTTTACAGATACCAAAAAAGCAATACTCAAATTCATTTGGAACAACATGAAACCTAGAATAGCCAAAACATTACTAAGCAAGAAAGATGAAACAGGTAGATTTGCAATGCCAGATCTAAAACTATACTATAGAGCTCAAGTAAAAAAAACAGCATGGTACTGGTATCAAAATAGGCATGAAGACCAATGGAATAGCATAGAAGGCTCTGAGACAAACCCATAGATCTTTAAATATCTGATATTTGACAAAGGGGGTAAAAATAAATATGGAGGAATGACAGCCTATTCAACAAATGGTACTGGACAGGCTTTTGCAGAAAGTTGAAATTAGATCCTGTCTTTCACCTTGCACAAAAATCAAATCAAAATGGATCAAGGAACTAGGAATTAAACCAGCCACCATACAACTGCTAGAGAGAAGTTAGTACCAACACTCCAGCATTTGGGAGTAAGCAAAGACTTTCTCAACAAGACTCTTAAAATGAAAGAATTAAAGTCAAAGATCAATGAGTGGGATTCCATTAAACTAAAAAGCTTCTGCACAGCCAAGGAATTGGTCAAAATTGTCAAGAGACAACCTACAGAATGGGAGATAATCATGTCCTATGATTCCTCTGACAAGAGACTAATATCTAAAATTCACAAAGAAGTAAAAGAAAATTAATACCAAAACACTAACAATCCAATCAATAAATGGGCCAGAGAGCTAAGCAGAAACTTCTCAACAGAGGAAATTGAGCAAGACAGTGAAAACATGAGAAAGTACTCTAAATTGCTGGTAATCAGAGAAATACAAATCAAAGCTACATTAAGATTTCACCTCACTCCAGTCAGATTGACAAAGATGAAGAATATAAACAGTAACAGATGCTGGAGGGGTTGTGTGAAGATAGGAACACTAGCATACTGTTGGTGGAACTGCAGATTAGTACAACTGCTCTGGAAAGCAGTGTGGAGACTCCTCAAAAAGTTAGGGATGCATCCACTGAATGATCCAGCTATTCCTCTTCTGGGTATTTTCCCAGAGGAGTTAGAATCAGCACATTACAGGGACACAGCAAAATTGGTGTTCATAGCAGCTCAATTTACGATATCTAAATTATGGAATCAACCCAGATGCCCCTCACTGGATGAATGGATCCAAAAGCTGTGATATATATATACACACACACATACATGCAATGGAGTTCTACTACACAATTTCCACAATTAGAAATAATGATATTGTGGCCTTTGAAGGTAAATGGATGGCTATGGAAGAAATTATGCTGAGCAAAATTACCCAAACCCAGAGAGTCAAAGGTCCAATGTTTTCACTCATTTGTGGAGGCTAGAGCAAAACCCAGGCTTGGGTGGAAGGGTGGTCAGACCCATGTATTAAGCCCCACAAAGGCATAGCAACAGGTAATCTAGGACAACCATAAACATGGAGGGGGTGGCAGGTGGGGGCAGGGAAAGGTGGGGAGAATAGGATGGGATCTAGGGAGACAATCAACAATGTAGCAAACTCTTTACCCCCCTGAGAATCCAGTAATACTTATCCAGTCATTTAATTCTGGAAAATTCACAATCAAAGCATTTATATCCTTTGTAGGGGCAAAATATAGAAGAATCAAGAGACTGAGGTGTGAGCAATGTGGGAGTAATTCTGGTTTAAGAACATATACTTATCATATTGTTACTTTATATGCATTTATAATTGTATAATATCTCATCTCCGTAATTAAAAACAGGAAAGAAAAAAGACAGTAAAGAAAACTGAGAACCTGTCAGATTAACATCCACGATCCTCTAAATTTGCAGACATTGGTAGAATCTGGTACTTCTGGCAGTAGATGAAGAGAAGCAGGAAGAAAAAAAAAAAGGAGACTGGTTGAAAGAGTTGATTGAGAGGAAAGTAGTCAGAATTCCAGATCTTTCTTCAGTGTCTGCATAGCCGGAAAATTCTTACTACCCATCTCTTGCCACCTTTCAAAAGAGTAGTATAGAAAAAGTTCTGTGAACTGGAGGCACCCACCACGACTGAGGATATGGGTTTTGCACTGAAAAGTACATGCCCACTGGGTGCTGAGAGCTCGAGTCTTCTCTGCTCAGCTCTTGTATTTTTAGCAGACAGACTTCCTCTTTCAGATCTCTCCATGGGATTTGAGCAACCTAAGAGGACAGAACTCATGATAACAACATTGAAAATTCTTTTTTAAAATTCTTTTTTATTTTAATGAAAGTACAGTGTCCAAATTGATGTTTATTGTTCAGAGAAATTTATTATTGAAAACTCTTGAAATGGTGACAGTAAAGTTCATGGTCAAAGACCCCCCACTCACACACACAGTTTGAAATGAGCATTTTATTCTGGAGCATTTAAATTGTAACAGAAAAGTAAGGATTCCTAGCATCAAAAGAATGTCTCTAAAGCAAAAGAGAACCAACACTATAAAAGACAGAAACATTTTGGAGGAAAAAGAAACTATGAAAAGAAAAAAAATGTAAAAGACCACACACACAGAGAAATTCACTCAGGTATCTAGACAGATATTTCCACCATGGTATACGTACAGGATAGTACATAAATTTACAGAAATCTTACTTGAATCACAATGTCTTCAAACATTTTGAAGGGGCACCAAATTATTATTCAAGTTCAACATTTGGTCATTTGGTGATATCTATTCTATGACAAGGCATCCTAGCAATATATATAGGGTTAAGGTTAGGGTTAGTGTTAGGGTTAGGTTTTTTTTTTTTTTTTTTTTTTTTTTTTTTTTTTTTTTTGTTTGTTTTTGTTTTGCCAATGCCTTCTTGTCTTAGGCTGAAGTCCTGGTTATTGTTGTCCTGGCCTGGACTCCAGATTTGCAGGGTAGCTGCAGTCTCTCCCCTCTGTTGGATGTTGAAGTTAAATATCTAGCACTCAGGACCATTTTACCAAACTGCAGTCATTGCTGCTGTTGATATGCTAAAAGTTGTATTCTTTTCACTGTTTGCAATACTAATTTTATTATTTTGCTTACATATGCATTGTAGTTATATTGCTGAGTATATGATATTCCTCAGACGAGTAAGAAAAAGGACCTCTGTGGCAGTCTGTTACAGTAGCAATCCCCAGTGAATGCACCTCTTTTGGCACAGTTCACACATTTCTGTAGTCCCCTTTCCTGGAATCCAGGTTGGTCCTATGACTTATTTTTATTAATAGAATGTGGAAGAAGTGACTCTGAGCCAGTTTAAGAAGTCCTGAGAACTTCTGCATTTTAGGGGAACCCCCTTCTCGTGCCTATCCGAAGAGCATGCTAGTTGCTCTAGCAACTACTACAGGAAGAAGCCACATACAGGAGATTTGATAAGCCCCACAGACAGCAAGAACCCAGGACCAAGGCCCTTGGTTACCAGCCCCAGATGAGCACCCAGCCAGCTGCTGCTTGTCACCGTTAAGTGAGCCATCTTGGAAGTGGATCCTCCAGCCTCAATTGGCCAACCCATTTGACACTGTAAGAGATGAGCTGTTTTCACCAAGCCCAGCCTTAATCAAAGAATCATGAACAAATATATAATAAGGTAATGTTAGCCATTAAGTTTTGAGGTTTCTTATTCAGTAATAGATACATGTATTATTATTTTTATCTGTTGCTCTGCGCAGGTAATTCTGTTGGCAGTGATCTCTTTGTCTCTTTGTGTAGTTGTCCACTGAAAAAATATTTTACCTGCTCAAACATTCAGGGGGGCCATGTGCTTAAAAGTTAATTAATTTAACCATATTTCCCAAGATTTTATTAAAATATATATATATATATTGCAATACTGGGGATAGAACCAGTAGCATTCTACCTCTGGGCTACATCCTGAGCCTGTCCCTGTTCTTTTTTTTTTTTTTTTTTTTTTTAGAGAGAGACAGAGAAAGAGAGAAACAACTTTATTTAGTTTTTTTCACATGGCCTTAGTTGCTCCAACACTCAGTTGTGTACGTGGTGCTGGGGTTTGAACCCGGGTCCTCATGCTTGCCAGGCAAGCACCGAAACCGCTGAGCCACCGCTCCAGCCCCCTGTCCCTGTTCTTGCTGAGTTGCCCAGACTGGCCTTGAATTTAAACTTGTCCTGCTTTAGCCTCCTGTTTAGCTGGGATTACAGGCATGTGCCATCATGTCTGACTAGGATTTTCCAATACTTTTGATCAGCAGAGTTACATTGACCTCTGGCCTTGTTGCCCAATCTTGTCTGATGACTGGGCGTGGCCTCCTCTGACCTTGACTGCTGTCTTGAAGCTTCTCTGGTCTGCTCTGATCCTGGGTTTTCAATTTGCTTTCAGCTTCTGAGAAGGCCTGGTTATTCCATTACTACAGCTTTGTGTGGGAAGGAATAGTTTCCCAGAAAAAAAGTGTTGTTAGAAAGACATTCCCTTAGGAATAAACACAGATTTCTGCCTCTGTGTTCTTTTCCAGGAGTCCCTTTCATAGCTTCTCACAGCAGCTAAATAAAAGACGAGAGGTTAGTCTTTGCTCTGTAGAAGTGGCAGAGAGTAAACGATCTTGGTAATGCTTTGCACCCAGCCGTCCTTACTCTAGCTCTGTTCTCCCCATCCATCTCAGGCAAGGGAGGCCCTGCCCATCAGTGGGGTCACAACTCAGCACTCTGCCTTCTCTCTTTTCTCTTGGTGAAGCTCTGACTAGGTGTCTTTTGCTCATGAGACCCTCTACATGCTGAGAGTAAGGTTGTAGCAAGAGCAAGGAAGCTTGTCCCTTTGGTGCACTAGAGAGAGCTCTAACTTTAGAAGCAGTGTTCTGTTTCAGAGTCCTGACTCTGGCATTCTGTGGCTATGTTTGTGGCCTTAAGTAATTTCCTTACCCTCTCTTGGATTTCCTCAACCAAGAATAGGATGTTTTTGCTTTATAGGGTTGCCAAGCAAGTTGTATTAAGAACTCAGAACAGGGGATTGGAGTGGTGGTAACTAGCATGACTAATAGTGATGTGACTAGTCCTGGATTAGTCACAGTGGTGTGTTAGGGCTAACTCCTACAAGTTCACAAGAGCCAGCTATTAAACTGTCAGGGAGTTTTGTGAGGCTATTAACCATAGCCATTATTAAAAATCAAATTATATAAACTTCCAATCAAGTGCTCAAAACTTACCACTTACTGATCATTTTAATACATTTTTGTATCATCTATCTTCTTGAGATTAATTATATATAATATTTACGCCATGGATAAAGTGCATTATAATGTGGTACTGCACATCTCTGTCCAACTTTGTGTTCAGTGCTATTACATGACACTTAAAATTAGTCATGACATGAGTATTTATACCACAGAAATTGGCAAGCACTGTAAATCAGGTCTTTTTTGGTAATGAAAACATTTCATTTTCTTCTAGCCCACTATATATATGTTGATCATATTTATTTATTTGGAGGAGTGCCACAGAGTGAACCCAGGGGCACTTAATTGCTGAGCTATATCCCCAATGCTTTTTAAATTTTTGTATTTTATTTTGAGACCGGGTCTCACTAAGTTACTGAAGGTCTTACCAGGTTCTGAGCCTGGCCTTGAACTTGCATTTCTCCTTCCTCAGCCTCCTGAGTCTCTGGAATTGCAGGCGTGCGAGCGACACTGTGCCCTACTCACTGATTATATTTAAGCAAATCACTGACATCAGTAAGGAAGAGGAATCGAGGGAGTTCATGGCAGGACGATTTTGCTCCATTGCTAGTACCTGAGCTGTGCGTTGCTCTGCCCTCTCCCCTCGTCCTGGATCTATTCAGTGTGCCCTCAGCTGTCAAGCCCACAGCCACCAGCCACACGGCTGGCAGAACTTGGCAGAATCTGAAGATTCCCCAACTAAGAAGGTGAACTGCGAGTGCAGGCTGCGGCCCTGCTCCTGCGGCTGGGCCAGAAAATGCTTCTTCCTAAGCTTGAACTTTGTGGTCACAGATGACCACAGCCCCACATTACACAACACCTGATGCCCCCTGGGACACAAGGCCACACTGGCACTGGCTGTGGTGATGGTCTGATAGACCCTGGTGGGGAAGTCCAAGTTGCTAACACGGCTCAGAGCCTCCAGGGCTGCCTAACACCGGGGGAACCCGCAAAGCATCAGCACCAGATGGTGCTTTGTTCCCAGAACAAAGTCGATGCCAATCTTTTTCTGTGGTTAAACAGATTCCTACGAACTTTCACACTTGCTTTTCTAGTTCTGTTTCTGCAAATCCTCGGATGGTATCACCTTTCCTTCCCCATTGACTTGTTGAAAGCCAGTGTTTTGCTCCAGAATTGCTTTCTTCTCATCATCAAGGTGCTTAAGAGCCATGGGCTCTGGGGTCAAATCATCAGTCTAACTCCCAACCCTGGCACTTAGTCCCAGCACTTGCTTAGTTTCTTCATCCGTAAACTGGGAATGATAACAACACCTGCCGCATTAGTGAGGATTCAATGAGTCATATGTATTCACCTTCTGAGTTAAATCACACAGATCTGGTGGACGCACACAGGCCGGAAAGCAACAGCTACCATTATTCTTTAGTTATCTTGATGCGAAGCAATTCCATCACAGCCTCCCTGCCTTCTTCATTCCTTTACCTTCTCTGGGAGTCTCTCAGACCATTAGAAAAAGAAGTGCACTAGCATAGCATCGTGGCTGTTATCTACTCTTCTGGCTTGAATGTGCAGACAGTTTCCCAAAACAACACGAGGTTGTAGGGACCGGACCTCTTTAAGATTTCAGTTTTGCAGGCATTTTATCTGATCTGACTATTCCAATTTGGACAACAAACTCTTTCCTTCTCACAAAGCTGTTCGTGGGTGAGAACTTTGGAAGAACAATCCTCTAAGGATGGCCCACCATTGGTGCCAGAAAGCCTTGTGACAAGGCCAGCCCAGGGAAGACTCTCCTGAGGTGGCAATGCAGGGGTCAGCATACACCTTCCTTGGTCTCCTCCTGGCCTCTGGCCCTTGGTCTGTCTCTCTCTCCCACTTGGAACAATGGGTTGGTCACATTTTGTATGTAGTAGCCTGCTCTCTGTATTTTTTTTTAATTGAAAAAAGATGTATATATTTACAGAGTAAAACATGATGTCTTAAAGAGGTACATGTTGCAGAATGGCTAAATCAAACCAACTAATATATACACTGCTGTTATGGTTTGGATGTGAAGTGTCCCCCAAAGCTCATGTAAGAGTACAAAATGCTCTGAGCTAAAATGATTGGGTTATGAGAGCCTTAACCCATTGGAGGTTAAGTGGCAACTGTAGGCTGGTAGGGTGTGGCTGGAGGAGGTGGGTCACTGGGGGTGTGTCTTTGGAGCATATATTTTGTATCTGGTGAGTGGAGTCTGTCTCTGCTTCCTGGAGCCATGTCTTCCAGCATGATGTTCAGCCTCACCTTGAGCCCCTAGGAATGGAGCTGGCCTTCTATAGATTAAGACCTCCGGAACTGTGAGCCCCTAAATAAGCTTTTCTCCCTAAAATTTTTCTTGTCAGGTCTTTTAGTCACAGCCAACAAAAAAGCTGACTGAAACAGAAATTGGTACCAAGAAGTGGGGTTGTTGCTATTTCAAATATGATCAAGTGGCTCAGAAGCTTTTGGAGCATCTTGGAATTTGTGGGAGGAATTTTGGAAAGTTTAGCAATGCAAACTGCAAAAGTTTTAGATTGTTGAAAGCAAAACTTAGTGGGTGATTCTGGTGGGAGCTCAGAAGACCAGAATGCTAGTAGGACTGTGTACAGCAAAGACAGGCTCAAAGGGTTTCAGAGGAAAACAAGGTCTCTACTGGAAATTGGACTAGAGGCCATTCAGGTTATGTTTTGGCTAAAAAGTTGTCTGAATTTTGCCCATGTCCTGAGACTTTCTGTGAGCCTGATTTTAAAACTAACAGGCATTTTAATCTGGAAAAAGAAATTTCTAAGCAGCATAATATTCAGGCAGTGGCATGGGTATTGCTGGCAACTTTTATCCTGGTACATGGTGCTAATAAGGCACAGAAAGCAGAGCAGAAAGATTTGAAAAACTTGGACTTGAAGGTGGGAGTAAAACTGGGCCTAAAGAAATTGCAGTTGTTAAAGACATTGCTACCACTAAAGAAATTCTAAAGACTTTGCTCAAAGGTAAAACGAAAGATACCTTGAGGGCATCTCAGGAATTGGCAAGACCACATACATTTCAGGCTTAATGGAAGTAAAAATTCCTTTGAGAAGAGACCCCACTGGGGCACCCTGCTTGCAAAGGGGAACCTAGGAAGGTTTTTCAATGTGCTCAGACACCCCAACCCTCAGAGGCTGCCGCAGCTGTGGTCCCTGGAGGCTTGGTTACTGCTCAAGGTGGTGACAGACCTTGGCAGCAACCACGTGGTGCTGGTTCTGCAGGATTGCAGGATCCTGGAGTTAGGGGGTCTTGGAGGCTTCCACCGAGATTTCAAAGGAAAGCCTGGGAGGCCAGGCCATAAGCCCCAGGGTCAGAGTGTCTGTGGGCAGCCACTGAGAGGGTGATGCAGGAGATGTGAGGAGGAAGCTGAAGCTGCAGTGGAGACCCCCGAGCTTAAGAAATCCCAGTTCTATAGACTGTCTGCCTAGGAGAGCTGCAGGAATTGAGCAGACTCAAGCCAACAGAGACAGCACCTAGGCAGCAAGCGACAAGGCCATGGGATTAGAGCTACAAAAGCCTTTTGTAGAGAACACTGTGAGGCCATGTGCCCCAGACGCAGGATATGGGACCGCAGGATTGTTTGCCTAGCTGGATTTTGGTCTTACTTTGGTCCCATGCCCCTATTTTTCTGAATGGAAATATTTATTATTTGCCTTTATATATTGGACATATGTAACTTGATTTGATTTTTTTATAGGAGCTCATGCTAAGAGTTTGCCTTGAGTCTCAGAGGAGACTTTGGACTTAAATTTTTGGGCAATCTTGGAACTGTTAGGATTTTGGGGACTCTTGGAAATAGACTAAATTGTGGGATTATCATGAGCTTTTGTGGGCCAGGGCCAGAATGTTATGGTTTGGATGAAAGTTGTCCCCCCAAAGCTTGTGTGAGACAATGGAAAAATGTTCTGAGGTAAAATGATTGGGCTGTGAGAACCTTAACCCAATGGGGATTAGCTGGTAGAGAGCCTTAACCCAATGGGGTAGGCTGGTAGGGTTTGGCTGGAGGAGGTGGGTCATTGGGGGTGTGTCTTTGGGGTAGATATTTTGTATCTGGTGAGTGGAGTCTCTGTCTCTGTTTCCTGGAGCCATGCCTTCCTCCATGATGTTCATTCAGCCTCACCTCAGGCCGAGGAATGGAGCTGGACCTCTATGGACCACAATCACTGAAACTGTGAGCCCCTAAGTATGCTTTTCCTCCTAAAATTGTTCTAGTCAGGTCTTTTAGTCACAGAAATGAAAAAAATTGACTGAAACTATTGTCTCACATATTTATCATTTGTTTTGGTGAGAATACTTAAAATGTACTCTTTCAGTGTTTTTCAAGTATACATATTATCAACTTTAGTCATCATGTTGTACACTAGATCTCTTGAACTTATTCCTCCCAACTGAAATGTTGTACTTTTGACCAACATCTATCCATTTCTCCAACTTCCAGTCCCTGGTAACCGTCATTCTACTCTCTGCTCCTATGAGATAAAGTGTTTTTAGATTCCACAAGAGTGGCATCACACAGTATTTGTCTTTGTACGCCTGGCTTGTTTCACTTAGCATAACATCCTCTAGGTTCATCTGTGTTGCTTCAAACGGCCGCATCTCTCTCTCAATAGTAATATACATATGTATGTTATATATTATATATATAAATATGCATATATATAATATGTATGTATGTTATATATTATATATAAATACGCATATATACAATATGATTTGTATGTCATATTTTATTTTTCAACCCATCTATTGATGGATGAACCTGTATTTTGTTTTGTTTTTGTTTTTGGTAGGAATGACAACAGGAATGGAAATAAAGACAACCCCAAACCATTAAAAACCCTTACAGTCCCTTCCCTACCAAGATCTTTATCAAATCACAAACTTAAGCACAGTTGGCAATTCTAGAATTGGTAATGCTGGGAAAGGAATGCAAAATAATGATGATTTTAAAAGCAGAGAAGCAGAGGAAGGAATGAGTGCAAAAGGTGCTTCAGAAATCCACAGACTGAACTCTGGAGCATAAACTTCCTGAACTCGGGACAGGGCAGCAGAGGAAAAGTAGGAGAAGCATAGGAGCGAGGTGGACTACGTGTTTGACAAAGCTGTTTATCCAGTGGTCAGGAAGGGGAGGGTGCCTGAGTCCATCCACAAGCTCCATTCTTGGTCCTGGATGGCCTGGTAATCACAGTCACTTAGCATCCCAACGCCTCATCTGTAAAATGGTAATGGTGGTGGGCATTTTACTTATAGGGGAGTTGTAATGATGAAACGCAATAATCTGTTGTGTGGCCACAAGTGCTGGCTTTGGGCTCAGTCTTCATTCTTGGTTCAAATCCTGGATAAATCACATGCTCACCCGCTACGTGATTTTGGAAGTGCCTCACTCTCTCAGCCCTGGTTCTTATCTGTAAACAGGAAGACAGGGTCAATACATGGGATCAGGGGAAATAAATCTGGCATCTAACACATTGGGTCTTATTCTTTTGCTTTTAGTTGTAGGTACTTGCGACTTATCTTATAAAGTGCCCAACACGACACTGGACATTATCATTTATTTTTGGTGAGAATACTTAAACTGTACCATTTCAGCAATTTTCAAGTATACATTATCATTAACTTCAGTTGTCATGTTGTACAGTCACTCAGTTATCAGTTATTAAGATGCTTGTTCTTCCCTCATAAAAATAACACATGCTCTTTAGAGGAAAATTAAAATATGTGGAAAAGTAGAAAGAAATATTAATCACTTTGAGGCAACGGCAGTGAAATTTTGTTGGTTTTCCCCTCAGGATTTTGCTTTGTGTAACTATGTTATGTGTAATTCATTTCATGGATGATTTTGTTTACACATGTCCTAACAGAATCATTTCCACGTGTTGTTGTGACCTCATGATGAGCGTCACTGCAAATACACGTATGTCACCGTAATTCTCTTAAACTGTCTTGCCTGAACTCATGCTGTTTTAATTTCCTGTATTACAGATACATTGAGGTGAACATGCTTGTGCATAATTTTTTTCCCTGTCTGAGATTATTCCTTAGGATAATTTATGAGAATTCAAAATACTAGAGTTTATTAGTATATATTTAAGAGCCAACTTAACATTGTACAATACTTTCTAGAAAAGTTATACCAATTTAAACCACTAATCAAAATGTATAAAAGCCCTCCTTCTTCAGAACCGGGTTTTATCAGTTAAAAACTTGTTTCAATTTATAGGTAGGCAGTGGTCCTCAGGGTTGCAATAAATTGTACTTCTTTAATTCCTCATGTGTTTTGAATACTTTTCTGTGCATGTGTGTTTAAACTTTATCTTCTCTGGTAACTTGTCTATTTATACTCTTTGTTCATTTTTCTCTATGGACCATAAAAAGCTTCTGTTGTTTTTGTATGAGCTCATTATACATAGTTGATATTAATCATTTGTCTGTCTGTAAATATTTGTCCCCAGGCAGTATTATAACTGGTAGTTGTTTGACAAGGAGAATTTTTTTAATTGTGTAATTTGCTTATTTTGTATATAATTTCTTCTATTAATGAAAACCTAAGAGTAATTATGCTGGGGAGAAACTTCCTGTTTTATGGCTTTACAAATGTTTATTTCTCTAATTCTTTAATCCATCTGGAGTTAAAGTTATGTTGGTGTGAAGTATGAATTAAGGCAAGAAATTGATTTTCCCTTCTAATTTGCTAACCAACTATCCCAGTGTCATCCTTTGAATAATTCTTCCATTCCAGATTGATCCAAGATGCCTTTCTTATCATAAATTAAGTTTTTATACATTCCAAGGCTATCTGTTCTGTTCTATTGATCTGCCTGTCCATTCTTATGCCAATACCATGCTGTTTTAATTATAGTTGAAGGCTGTTTTAAGTCCACTATTTCAAGAGAGAGCCCAGCAGAACAGGAACATTTATGTGAATGTGAGACTATGGGTGATGGGTACTTATAAATGCCTAATAGTTTTGTTCTCCTTGCCCATCTTTGGGTCCTGAAGAGGTCAGAGTGATTGCTGTTTGTGGAAAGGACATACTTAAGATATAAATGTGTCTCTTGAACACCTCCCAGGCACTGGAGTGCCCTGGATAGCGTGTATGTGGCCTCCATTGTTTGCCTGTCTGAATGGTTTTTTTGTGTTCCATATGAATCCTCCCTTCCCACCTGCAGGACACATTTTCCTTCCAATATTGCAAGAATGCTACTGTTAATCTGCAAAGGCACCCTGCTGAACTCAGGTGGGACCATGTGACTAGTTCTGCTCTATGAAAGGTGAGAGGTAATGACTGCTGGGAAGAAGCCTGAAGAGTGAGCTCATGCCTCCCCCGTGTTTTATGTAGAAGATACTTCTCTAGGTTGGGCCCTCCATGGGGACAGTGTGAAGGACAGCTGCAGCCAACCTTCAGTGATTTTGTAGAAGGCACAATAAGTACGTCCTTGTTGTAAGCCACAGTGTTGGAAGATCATTTGTTACAGTAGCACAACCTAGCCTATCCTGACTGATAGTCAAAGGCAAGTAGAAATAAGAATTTAACAGTTGGTACATCATGAACATTGGTTAATCAAGATAGATAACTATCAGGATACCATGGGGGGTATATAAGAATGATCTAATCTTATATTTTATTCAAGTAAATGTCTTTAAGGTGACTTGGCCTATCTCAAATCTCATTTAGTGGATATTAATTTTCTAACTCAGGTTTTATAGTAGTTAGTGATTCCAGTCTCTATGGTTCCCCTCTTCTCTGCTACCTATGACATGATTCGCTTGAATCAGAAAATAGAAAACTCTTCATATCTTATCGTTTCAGTTAGGCTGATCTTTTCTCCCCATTGAGAGCATGAGTCCTGATAGTCATGGTCCATGTTTATGCAACTTATCTTTCATAAATAATAGTACCGTTCATTCCGCGAATGTCTTTTAAGTGCTTTTTGTGTTTAAAAAGTTTATATATGAGGTGATCTTTTCATATTTTCTCATTTAATCATATTAACTCCCAACTGGGCAGACTTGACACCAGTGATCTGAAACTAAAACATTAGAGGAAGTTAGTGTCTTCCCCAATGAGAGGGAGAGCTATAGAGCGTAGTGATTGATAGCCTGGTATCTGAGTCCGTCCAATCTAGATTCCTAGCTGCTACCCACGCGTGTGTGATTGGAGCAAGTCATTTCATCTCCCTTGGCCTCAATTTCCTCATCGGTAAAATAGCGTTCTTGCAAAGACAGATTTGAAAATATGTATAAAATGTTCAACAGAATCTTTAAAGTGGTTGTTTGCTCTTTTTATACATCGTTATTACTAATATACCCTGGGGAGAACCACTGTTCCTTGGTTGGTTGGTTGGTTGACAAAATTTTGTTTGAACTTAAATTTCAGGACTCGGCGCAACATTAAACTGTTTCTCTAGAATTTCTGATATATAACATTTTACTTTTTTCTGAGTATGAGTCATCAAGGCTAACTAGTCCCCATGTCTAGCTCCATCTCTCATCATATCAAATATTAAGCTCCATGCCTACTCCCCAGGTGCCCAGGCTCTGGAGCCATCTTGGTTCATAGTCTGTCTCACTTTTTTTTTTCTTTTTTGGTACTTGGGCTTGAACCCAGGGCTGCTTTACCACTGAGCTACAACTCCCCCCCTTTTTTTCCCGACGAGGCTTAAGTTGCTTAGGGCCTCACTAAGTTGCTGAGGCTGGCCTCAAACTTGTGATTCTCCTGCCTGTGAGTCCCTAGTGAGTTAATACATTCAAATCCCCTAAAATTATAGCTGACATATAATGAGCAGTGAATACATTTTAGCTATTATTAATCTTTATTTTCACATTTTTGTGATTTTGGCGATTTTTATTAAAGACGAAGCATCCTCTCCATATTTCACACCTGATCCCATTGTGTCCCGCTTCCTTCCAAAGCCCCTACCTTTACATGCCTTCCCGCAGCTCTGAATGCCCTTGACACACAATGTCCTATTCAATAGCTCTCACTGTTCCCTTTATGGAGAATAACTTTGCGAGGTCAGCTTAACCCTGAAACTGAGGAAATAAAATTTCTGTGTTAGCTTATGTCATCTTTTAAGCTCTTTCTAAGAAGGGTATCTGGCAGCAGAAGCTGTGCTGCTTTGGTCCAAGAGCAGAATAAGCAGGGTATTTACTTGATATGACTTCACCCAGAACTTGCTATTTGTTCCCTGCAAATTGCCCATGCTTGTTCTACCATGTGATCTTGGAAGTAACTGCAAACACCCATTTTGGTGGCAGATAGGCCTTGGTCACATCTTGACTCCTCCACTTTTTATAATCTTGAACATGTTCCTAAATGTCTATCCTCAGTTTCCTCATTTGAAAAATGGGTATATTGACACCTACCTTGCTGAGCCATTGAAAAAAATAAAAATAATTAAATGCATAATGTCATATGCAGCTGAGAGGGCAGAGATCTGCAGTCCAGCAGGGTCTCATTGTGTAAAGCCAAGAGTCGTTGTGGATGAAACTGCCCGGGAAGGGGCAGAGCAGGGAGAGAGTGAGGGTAGGGACAGGAGGTTGGGGGTTACATCCTTTCACCATGCCATAGGCCTCACCTGGGGATATGTGTCTGCTAGAAGGGGAAATCTATTTTCTAGTTGCCCAAATGTTTCCCATAGGTTTGTGGGGAGTGGATTCTCTTTATAAAATCCTAAGAACACCAGGCTTAGATGATGGTGCCCAATACACTATAGTTGTTATCATTCTGAGTAGGTTCTTAGGCCAGAATATTGAACCTACTGTGTTTAAAGTGTCTAGCATTTTGGGAAAAAGAAAGTGGTTTGTTCCTTTTGCATTTTTAAATGATTATTAATGTCTGTTCCCTGAAAGGCAAGAAGTTTGAAGCCCTGTATAAGCTCATGTGGTTTGTTAATGATTGAGCTTCATGTTCTGCTAAACCAGGGACTTTGCCATTAAGGAACCACAGGTGAGGGCTCGGCCAGATGTTTCTTGTTGCCAGGGGACCTGGCAACAGCAGGGAATGAATTCTGGCCCAGCACAGGGGAAAGGGAGAGGAGGCTTCCCCAATCGAGTGTAGAGTAGACACCCCCTCACCAGATGTGCTGCCAGATGCTGCCAGAAGCAGCCAGTGTTGGCGGGAGGAAGCAGGAGAGAAAACTGATCCTAAGTTGGAGAAAGAAGGAAAGCCACTCTTACTAATGAGTAAGCAGGGCTGTTCAATTGCTGTTAAGTGGGCACTCGGGGAAGAGATCAGCTTCCTCTTGTCAACTTTCCAGGAGTGGAATGAATAGTCCTGCTCCAGGAGGAAACAGCCTTGCCTGGTGAAAAGGCCCCTCCTGAGGGAAGACAGGCTCCTGCTGGGATTAGGATGAGTAAGGGAGGGACCCTCATTTTTTAAAATTCACTCATTTTATTTTGGACTAATTTAAGATTTATATAAGAATTATGACAGTAGTGTGGCATTCTCATCTATCCGTCATTCACCTCACCTTTCTCTAATATAAATGTTTTACATTTGATAAGTGATATATTTATTGAAGCTAAGAAATTAGCATGGACGCAATGCCATTAACTAAACTACAGTCCTTGTTCAAATTCTGCCAGTTTCCCCCCAACTCCATTTTTTTCTATTTCAAGATCCAATCGAAGGGAACCATATTGCATATTGTTGTCCTTGGTCTCATCTCATCCCATTGGTGGCAGATGCTTTTTTTTTTTTTTTTTTTGCATACAGCCTTGATGCTTTCGAAACATATGGGTCATTTATTTTGTAGAGTGTCACTCAATCTAGGTTTGTCTCCACTTTCTCTTGATTCGACTGGGGCTGTGCATTTTTGACAGGAAAAATACAGAAGTGATGTTCTCTTCTCATTTTGCCATATTAGAAGATACATGATCATCAACATTGCTCATCTCTGGTGATGGTGACCTTGATCACTTGGTTAAAGTGACATCTGCCAGATTTCTCCACTATAAAATAGTCACTCTTTCTTCTTTTTCATACTCTTTCTTAGAAGTGAGTAAATTCAGCCTACACTCAGCTCTACTGTGAACAGTATTTATTTCCTCCAAATTTTGACATCTAGACCCAAATTTAGTGGTATTCTAAGGTAGGGCCTTGGAGCTGATTAGCTCATGAGAGTGGGTCCCTCATGGATTGGATAGTGCCCTTAGAAGGGGCTGGAAGAACCAGAGTATCTTCTTCTACCCTATGAAGATAGAGTTAGAAGGGGCCATCATGAAACGGAAACCAGGCCTTCACTAGACACCGAGTTGCCAGTGCCTTGATCTGGGGCATTCTAGCTTCCAGAACTATGAGAAACACATTTTTGTTTTTAAATCACTCAGTTTACGATATATTGTTTTGGTAGTCCAAATGGGCTCCATCTCTCTGAGAGAAGAGTATCAAAGAATTTGTGGACATGTTCAAACCACCATAGCAATTTGTAAATGTTTTTTTGGTGAGTCTCTGAGGTTATGCAAACATCCTGTTTTTCAAAGCTTCCTCACCACATGGCTGACATTCATTCACAGACTTGGCCAGCAGCAAAGAGCTCTGGTGTTCTAATGACGATTCTCTCCTTTTTTTTTTTTTTTTTTTTTGTCATGATCTTCATTGTGGTCACAGTAACTCATCTAGTAGTGAGCCAGAGTGTTCTAGAGAGAGAGCAGGCTGTGTTCCCTGAGGCTGTGGGAGAGAACTTCATTGGTGTTCGTAGGCATGTGATTCCTAGTCTTTACAAGGAATTCGTCCATGGTCCTAGCTTTAGGCCCATGGGATGGTAAGAATCCATATTAGGGGTGCATATCACCTTGGCCCTTCCAAACTTTCTTTGGAAAGATGCCCCTGCTCAGAGTCCTGTTTCCTTTCACAGAACCCCAATACCAGGGTCTTTGGGGCAAGAAATTCTCTAGACCCTCAGACTGGGAATGATATGAATGTGAGCCCAGGCCAAACAGGTCTTTGTCCTGAAGCACATGGCCTCTGGTCCTGACCAAGTCAGGGGTCTGATGGAGGAGAGAGGACCTACTGCTGCCCCCAGTGGCCTATGACAGCATGGGCACCTGGGAGAGCAAATTAAGTTTGTGGCTAATTCAGGGACATAGCTCAGATTGAGAGGAAGCTGAGTAAGCTCATAGCAGTAGTATAAGAAAGAGGCAGGGATTTATTTAGCCAGCCATTTAGTCAACCAGGCAGCAAATATTTACAGAATACCTACTGTGTGCCAGAGACCATTGCAAGTGGCCAGGATAAAGGCCATTGCAAAAGGCTCTGTCCTTATGCAGCTTACATTCTATGGGCTGTTGCAAGTGACATAGAGAGAGAGGAGGACTTAATGATGCTCCAAGTGTCCGGGCTACAGGGGACATGGGAATGGGAGGAGAAGGGGGAAGAAGCTGGGTCTAGTTTGGGACATTTGGCATTTGGGGCATTCATGAGACCTTGAGGCCAAAGTGTCCATCCAGTTAAGCAGGTGAAGCATACTTGATTTGGCAGATGCCTAGGGATGCTATAGGAATGTGTGAGATCACCTGGAAGAATGGGACTAACCACCTGCTTATTTTGGAGCAGGTACATGTCACGACCATCCAGGGAGCTTTGTCAAATTCCATGTAACTGTGTCCTTGACCCAGACACTGAAAAATTTTGAAACGCTCCATCAGGGCAAGCTTCTCAGTTGGGAACCACTGCCATTGAGATGTCCAGTGAGTGGAGTGTGATGTTTGTGGAAGCAGCACAAAGGACTGGGAGTCACATCTGGAGAAGAGAGCAGGGTAGATGAAAAACCATGCAGCTCTGTGAAATGTGCACGTTTATGCCTAGGGGTAGAGAGCACCCGGCTATGGTCTTAATAAGTCAAGTTGTTAGTTGTAGTTCTCCACTAATTATTGTGACCTCACACAAGATACTTGGCTGCTCTGAGTTTTAATTTCCCATCATTACAGCAGAGTTTAGAGCAAACCAGTGGCTCAGGAGTCAGCAGCTTCAGCATCTCCAGAGAATACGTAAGAAATGCAAACTCTTAGGTCCTGTTCCTGACTTAGTGAGGTAGAAACTTACGGTGGGACCCGGAAGTCTGTTATTACAAGTCTGTGTTTTTTACTATAGGTGATTCTGATTTCTTCCTAAAGTTTGAAAAGCAGCGTCTCGGGTGAATTCGAATCTCCCTCTAGTTTTGAAGCTTCCACACCACACTCTGCCAAGGTTCACCGTCATATGCCTCTTTGTCCCCAACCCCCCCCCCCCGCCCCCGATTGTTTACTGAGTGAAAGTTGGTTTTCCTTTGTGGGGTGGTGGGTAAGGATGTACGTATTGTCACTATGAATGTGTGTTTACCTGTATGTGTTAGCAGCTTTTTATCACTGGGATCAAAGCCCCTGACAGGAACAACTTAAAGGAGGAGAAGTTTAGTTCACAGGTTCAGAGGTTTCAGTCCCTGGTCAACAGGCTCCGTTGCTTTGGGTCTGAGGTAAGGCAGAGCATCATGGTAGAAGGACATGGCAAGGAAAGCTGCCCCGCTCACAGGAAGCAGAGATTGTGAGATAGGGGGCCAGAGATAGGGACAAGAAATTTCCTTCCTGGGCTTACCCCCAGTGACCCGCTTCCTTCAACCAGGTCCCATCTCCTGCAGTTTCTGCTGCTCCCAGTAGCCCATTCAGATATTAATGGATGAATCCACTGCTGAGGTCAGAGTCCTGGGGTCCAATCACTTCCCTAAAACACCACCTCTGAACATCGCTGCATTGGGAACCAAACCTTCACCATGTAAGTCTTAGGGGGCACTTCATATCCAAACCATAACAGTATGTACATGTGCATGCATGACTGTGCTTGTGTGTGTGTGTGCGTGTGTGTGTGTGTGCGTGTGTGTGTGTGTGGTAGTAGGAGGTTGGTGAGTGGAGATTTCCAGTCCTCCTGCTTGCTTTCTTGGATGATGTGGTGAGAAGCCAGCTGGAGTCAATGAAAGCAACAGATCATGCGGTATAAGCTCCTGCTCTGAGTGGGCAGTGAAAGCAGTCACTTGCATTAACTTTTACCAGCATAACTGGAGTTAGGGGTAGAGCTGGGCCTAGAAGTTGGTCTTATGCTTGTCTTCCTAGTAGGTTGCCAACTCTCAGGTGCTACCACTTGCTCCCCCATCTCACTGCCTCTGACATCTGAGTTCTGCTGACTGCCTCTTACCAAGCATTGCTGCTGGATGCTCCCAGCTGGGCTTCCCTCTGCAGAAAGTCGCCAGCTAGTCTAGAAGGAATCCGCTGCATGCACCCTCACAACCAGCTGAACCCAGTTTTTGAATCGCTGTCCTGTGACACCCAGAGGCAGACCTACCCCTAACTCTTGTGCGTGGAGCATAGGAGCCCACGTACCATTTGTATAAAAACTTCCATTTCAGTAAGCAAGCTAAAAAATTATTGAGGAGTTGTGTTGTTGTACAACCATAAATGCATATGTAATAACAATATGATATGCCCCTGATTCTAATCCAGAATCACCCCACCCCAATCTCTTCACTCTTCTATATTTCCTGTGGCAGGTATAAATGTCTTTATGTGTATATATAAAGATATGTGTGTAAATGTATGTGTGTATGTATATATATATATATATATATATATGAAAAAGATTGTTCATTTTCCAGAATTAAATGATTGCATAAGTATTATTTGAGGAATAAAGAGTAAGCTACATTGTTGATTCTCACTCTAGATTCCTCCCTAGCCCCCCTCTTTCTTCCATCCCTCCTACCTCTTCCCTCCCCACCCCCTATGTATCTATGGTTGCCCTAGATTATGTGTTGCTTCGACTCTGGTGATTCTAGTACATGAGCATGACCTTTCACCCAAGCCTGGGTTTTGCTGTAGCCTCCACAAATGAGGGAAAACATTTGACCCTTGAGTCTCTGGATTTGGCTAATTTTGCTCAGCATAATTTCTTCCATTGACATCCATTTGCCTTCAAATGCTGTCATATTGCTGTAATATCCTTATGTTTATTTACTGTTTTTTTAAATCAGAGATTGAACCCAGGAGTGCTTAACCACTGAGCCACATTCCCAGCCTGTTTTTATTTTTTATTTTGAGACAGGGTCTTGCAAAGTTACTCACAGTCTCACTAAGTTGCAGAGGCTGGCTTTGAACTTGCTTCCTGCCTCATCTCCTAAATTGCTGGGATTACAGGCATGTGCCACCACCCTGGCTTGAATTTCCGCTGTAGGAAGCAGTATGGAGACCTGCCCCCTGAGCCCTGCATGCCCCACCCTTCTTGTCCCTGCCTGGAAGATGCTCACATGGACAGGTACTGACATCTCAGCCCACATTCCAGCTCTGTAGTGGCAGATTGCATTCTGGAATCCCACCTTGGAATGTGTATTTCAAAGGGAAGTGTGATTGTGATTAGAGCAGGATCTGCCTCAAAGGGAAGCCTGCAGGGAAGACACTACCCACTGTTGCTCCCCAGTGCCTGAGAATTCCTTTAATCCCAGGTTTACTCCAGCCAAGGCACCACCTTGGAAGTGGCTCCAGTGGGGGTAGTTTCTTGGTTACATATTCACAATGGTACTTTAGTGGTAGTTAGAGCAAGCTTCAAAAAGAGAGAAATATGGGGTTTTTTTTTCTTTTTATTTTTTTATTAAAAAGTTGAGTTATTATACAATCATAAATGCATATAAAGTAACAACATGATTTGCATTTATTCTTAAATCAGAATTATTCTTAAATCAGAATTATCCTTCCATCGCCCACACTGCAGTCTTTTGATTCTTTAGCTTTTATTTTCCTATTCAAGAATTTTCTATTTTTAGTTAGTCTAGGCACTTTCCATTGCATCGGTGACTATAACTTGGTTCATTCCATGGAAATCGAATAACTGAAAAGTTAGCAATGTATTTCTGTCATGGACAATATTTTTATTTGCGTTTTGAAGTGTTTTTATGAATTGGATTGCAAAACTAATTGAATCAGAGATGAATTTTCCTCAGGAAGTTGAAGTATTCTGTGAAATAAAATTACCATAAGAAATTGACCTAATTATTCAGAAGTTTATAATGCAGAAAAGAAAAAAAAAGAAGGCTAATACACTTTTAAAGGTCTCCAAGGAAGAAAGCTCCAGAGTACAGCTCCCTCATGGCAAAGAAACACACTGTTTATTTAGTTATCTCTTTGGAATGTACAGCTTTTAGCTTACAAGAACTCAGCTTCAGGGTATACTTTGTAAATGCATTGTACTAGTTTTAAAGGCTACAGTTCCAAACTTGTTTTCTATTACGTAACATGTTTTTCCAGTCATTTGTAAATTGTTGGTAAGATATGAGTGCTACTTTTGTATATAACTGCTTAAATCTGATTTGTCCTAAAGGTAAGTGGCCTACTACTTGGGCTTTTTTTTTTTTAAACATCGAGGAGGCACTAGTTTGTTTTAATATCATAATAGATAAGATACCAGAAGACTTCAGAGTTTTAACCATTAACAAAACTTTTTTTTTGCTTCATTTAATGTTTTTGGAGAGTACAATTTGTTCTTTACTTGCCCTGTGGGAAGACTTGACTTTTCCCTGATGATTTAGAGATTATAGCGTGAGAGAAGTCTCAGGTAGCTAGAAGAGAGTTAGAAAATTACTGTGATCGGAACATCCTGGTTAGGACCACCCCCAGGTCTGTATGCTGATGCCAAGTGGTGTGGCTCGACTTTGCTTGATGGTTCCTGTGGCCCGTCTGGGTCCACCACCCTTCTCTGTCTGGGTTTTATTTCTAGGCTGGGGTGCCACTGGCTGACTCACTCTTGCCTGGAGCCTCCCTGTCCATAATACCCTGGTCATCATGCAATCTACATGGAAGCATTGTGCTTGCTCAGCAATACAGCTTCAGAGAGCCCCCCGCTGGAGATCTGTCCCACTCTCAAGGACATTTCAAATAAATACACAAAGAGAAAATTTATGTGCTCAAAATGTAAATGTTCCTGGAAAAGTCTCTGGTTCTTCCTTCTAAAGGCCTTTGGTATATCCCTCCTACATAAAAGTTCTAGAACCTGTAATCCCATGGCTCCAACCTCAGCCCTGCATTCAACTTTTACAGATTGGAGGAAAATTGTCTCTTTATTAACATATTCTTCAGAAAGAGGGAAACTTAATCCCTTAGGATCTGGGAGTGGTAAAGAGATTATACTTCATGCACAACTCTGGACAGTTAGCAGGGTTGAGGAAGATTCTGAGGATTCCATGGAGAGGAGAGGAAGGACACAGTTTGAACAATTAGATGTTAAGGTTGACTTCAGGTCTCTGAAAGCTGTAGTGGAGGACGGTGCCATGTATCAGGATTCCCAGAGGAGCTTGGGTTGAAAAGATGAAAAAGTCAGGTCTGATAAGTTGGGTCTGAGAGGTCATCTGACATCCGCGTCCACTTGGCAGTTGAGTTTGAAGCCCTGCCCCTTTCAAGTAGGTGCTGGGCTGGAAAGTGGGTCTCATGGGAGCTCAGAAGGGGAGGCCAGACAGAACCACCAAGACCACCAGCTGAAGGTGGTCTCCTGCATTCCTCTCCTTTCCTCACTGTCTCTGCCTCCTCTGTCCCCTTGATAAGATCTTAGATCCCTAAACTCCAGACCTCAGCTTCTTCATTCTGTAAGAGGGAGTGTCTTTGTCCCCTATTCCATATTGTTATTAGACTTGATTAACTCCAGCCAGCACAGCGTATTGAACAGATGTGTTTGCAACTGGTCTCTTCAATCCCCACCAAGATGCCTATAAGCTGGGGGAAGAGCATTAACCATCAGAGCAAAGGAAGCAGGCAGAAGGCGGCAGCAGCAAACTTCTGAAAACCAAACTGCACCTAGGTCCATCACACGCAGCAATAGATTTAGAAACCGAAGATGATTTCTAGGTCAGCAGTAAGGAGGAAACCAGAAACTGGCTACTGTTTGAGAAGTGCTTTAAAATTTACAAAGGTTTTCACATCTCTCTCTCTCTCTCTCTCTCTCTCTCTCTCTTCTCTTTCTCCCTCTGCCATTCAGATCCTTCCCTCCTTCCCTCTTTTCAGAAGAATAAATGTTCACATGGCAACCATGATACTGGCTCATTGTCTGGATAAGTCTCAGGATACACGTTCCTTCACTAATAGATAGTTTGGTTGTTTCCAGTAAAAATAAAGAAACATGCATATAAAATAAAAGTGTAACTTACACGAGAAGACCTAGAACCATCAGAATAGTTGATATCTCTGGAGAAGAGAAAGGAAGGGGGCAGGGATGGAGCATGGTGTCTACCTATATTTAACTTTGTCTTTTTACTTCTTCTTCTTCTTTTTTTTTTTTTAAAGAGAGAAGGACACTGAGAGAGAGAGAGAGAGAGACAGAGAGAATCAGTTTTTATTGAGTTTTCCACATGGCTTTCGTTGCTCTGACACTTAGTTGTGTACGTGGGTGCTGGGGTTTGAACTTGCGTACTTGTACCTGCCGGGCAAGCACCGTAACCACTGAGCAACCGCTCCAGCCCCTAACTTTGTCTCTTTTTAAAAAGGTATGAACATTTTCTTTCATTGCTGGAGTAGAAGGAAGCGATCGATTTTTGTACGCTGTTCTTTTTTCTTGCTGCTTTGCTGAATTTGTGTATCAGCTCTAGAGTCTTGTGCTGGAGTTTTTTGTTTTTGATTTTTTGCTTTTTAGCTTCTACTTATAGGATCATGTCATCAGCAAAAAGACAACGTTACGTATGTTTTCTTCTAGTAGTTGCAAAATTTCTAGTCTAACTTCTAGGTTTTCGTTTCACTTTGAGTTGACTTCCTGCAGGGTGAGAGGCAGGAATTTAGTTCCTTTCCTCTATATATGGATGTACAGTTTTCCCAGCATCACTTGTTTAAAAGTCTGTCTTTTCTCCAACATGTGCTTTTGGCCCCTTTGTCAATCCAATGACTGTGAACATGTGGGTTTCACTCTGTCTTCTATTCCATTCTATTGGTCTTCGTTTCTGTTTTGGTGCCAATGATATGCTTTCTTTTTTTGATACTATAGCTCTGTAGTATAATTTGAGGTCCAGTATTTTGATGCATCCAGCATCCCTCTTCTTGCTTAGTATTGCTTGGTTATTCTTCCATATAAAATTTAGGACTGCTTTTTTCTAGTTCTGTGAAGAATGTACTGGTATTTTGATGGGAATTGCATTG
>PVKS010008034.1:0-61304 GCA_004027875.1 Aplodontia rufa
TGTTGGTGGAGCTGCAGACTGGTACAGCCCCTCTGGAAAGCAGTATGGAGAATCCTCAAAAAACTAGGGATGAGTCCACCATATGACCCTGCTATTCCACTCCTGGGTATCTTTCCAGGGGACTTAGAATCAGCACATTATAGTGACACAGCAATATCTATGTTCATAGCAGCACAATTTACTATTGCTAGGCTATGGACACAACCCACATGTCCCTCACTGGAAGAATGGATCCCAAAACTGTGGTACATTTATACCATGGAATATTACACAGCAATTAGAAACAATGACCTTGCAGCCTTTGAAGGTAAATGGATGGCTATGGAAGAGATCATGATGAGTAAAATCAGCTTAACCCAGAGATCTAAGGGTCGATTGTCTCCACTCATCTGTGGAGGTGGGGACTAGACCCTGGACAGTGAGAAAGTTGGTCTATTAGCATGTGTTAAATCCAGATAAGATGTAATGTTTTACAACCTAATACCTTTTTTTAGAGATATAGTGGGAAGGGGAAGGGAGGGAAAAGGGAGGGTAATTGGGGGGCACTCCTGGGGATAATTGCAATATCCAGAATATATACACATTTTATATTATTTTGTTAAAAACTTGTATGTTTGTTCAAAAATAAAAAATTTAAAAAAAAGAAGAGGGAAAACAATAACTTTTAAGGAACTGGAAAAATGCAGGCTAAAATTGAATTTGACCAAACTTTACAGGAAAAGTTAAGATACAATTTAAAATTCAATGTTCTTGATGTGATAATACATTGAATAGCTTTGTCTTCCCTTTTGAAAGTTGTATACTTAGGGATTACATAGATATGCTTAGTCATAGTTATTAACGGTACAGAATCATCTAGCTACAGACTTAATAACTTTTCCAACCCTATCCCTCTACTTGTGGACATGCACCATCTTATATATGATACGCCCTTGCTATGCATACTTCATAGGTGTCCTTTAAATATAGCATTTTTGTGTGTATGCTTATTAAAAGTGAATGAATGATTTTATACTCTATAAATCACTGTTTTCAATCAGCAATATTCAGTGGTACATGTGATAAATAGGTAAGAGATGGAATATTATTTATATTTTTTCATTTGTTATACATTAGCTTATGAATCTACTCCTTTACAATCCTATATAAAATTAGTTAAAATTATTTGACTTCATGACTAATTACTAAGTGATTATTATGGAACTTCTGTTTTCCTACAAAGAGATAAATATATTCTATAAGACACATGAGTAAGGGGCTTCAATGGTGGCTCGTCAGTTATGTCGCTTGCTTTGCAAGCATGAGTCTGTAGGTTCGAATCCCAGCATCACTTACACAATGAAGTGTGGAAGCAACGAAGGTCAATGAAAAACTAAATAAAATTGATTCTATCTCTCTCTTTCTCTCTCTCTCACTGTCCCTCTCTCTAAAAAAAAAAAACATGAGTGGGAGGGAATAGTGGAGTTCAACTACGAACAATTTTTTATATTCTATTGCCATATGTATATGTGAATCTGTTATTTTTATGTTTTGTAGCTTAAATTAAATAGTTGAAATTCATTTAGACTTACCATGCCTATTTGTCTATGCTAAACCCCTCTCTGCATTAATGTCTAAAAAGTCAATAGAAACCTGTCTGCCTGTAAGATAACTATGTTTGTAAACAATCTAGAACTCCTTACAATAACAAAGTACAAGAGGTAAACAGTAAAACTAAAGTTCCCAATGAGACATTATTTATTTCTCACATAGTCCTTGGTTAAGAAAAGCTTCTGCATTTTAAAACTGGTTTATGTTGAATTGATTTTTGGTCAAAAAAATTGAATCAAACCTCCTAAATATATATTCAAGCAGAAATATTGAAAAAAAATTTTGTATGTAACTTGAATGATGCCAGTTTTGACACATTTAATGAGGGATTATCTGATTGAGTCAGCAACAAATGTACATGTCATAGATGATACAGTACAGGAATATACCCACATAAAATGTCCTCTTTGTACTGCAAAAGAATACTTGTAGCCATTCCATTATTTTTAATTTTTTTACAACTTTTCCCTTTCTAATTTTGTTTAAATTAAGGAGTTGAGTTATTGCCAAACATAAAAGTGTATAAAGTACCAATAAGATATACATTTAAATTTGATCCTAAACCATAGTTACTTGCATATTGCCCACACCCCAGTCTCTTGTTTCTTGATTCTTTTATATTATAGCCCTATAGCAATTATAAATGTTTCTCTCCCTCTCTCTCTCTCTCTCTCTCTCTCTCTATATATATATATATATATATATATAGTTGTGAATTTTCCAGAATAAATGATTGCAGAAATATCATTTTACTTCTTCGGGGGTGGGGGATAAATTATGGTACATTGTTGATTGTCCCCTAGATCCTTCCCTATTGTCCCTCTCTCTCCCATCCACCTATATCGCCCTCTCTTCCCACCTGTCCTGGTTCCTCTAGATTATGTGTTGCTATGCCCTTGCTGGGTCCAATACATGAATTTGACTACCTTCCACCTATGCCTAGGTTAGATCTAGCCTCCACAAATGAGGGAAAACATTTGACCCTTGACTCTTTGGGTTTGGCTAACTTCACTCAGTATGATTTCTTCCATTGCCATTCAATTACCCTCAAAGGCTGCAACACTGTTTCTAATAGCTGAGTAGAACTCCACTGTGTGTGTGTGTGTTTATATATATATAAACACACACACATTATGTATATGTATATGTATATGTATATGTATATGTATATGTATGTATATATCTTTTCAGGGCTTTTGGATTCATTTTTCCAGTGAGGGGCATCTGGATTGATTCCATAATTTAGCTATTTTAAATTGATCTGCTATGAACACTGATTTTGCTGTATTGCTGTAATGTCCTGATTCTAACTCCTCTGGGAAAATACCCAGAAGAGCTGAGTCAGATGGTTGATAAATCATAATTTTTTGAAGTGTGTCCACACTGCTTTCCAGAACAGGTGTACTGTTCCACAGTTTCACTAAGAGTATGCTAGTATTCTTATCTCCCCACAACCACTCCAGCATTTCTTACTGTTTGTATACTTAATCTTTGCCAGTCTGACTGCAGGAGGTGAAATCCTAATGTAGTTTTGATTTACATTCCTCTAATGATTTAGAACACTTTCTCATGTATTCAATGGCTTGCTTGAGTTCCTCTACTGAGAAGTTTCTTTAGACCTCTGACCCATTAATTGATTGCATTTATATATATAATGTGAGAGTGACAGAGAGAGAGAGAGAGAGAGAGAGAGAGAAACATTTTATTTATTTATTTATTTTTTCACGTGACCTTCGTTGCTTATGTGTGTGGTGCTGGGGTTCAAACTCACATATTTGTACATACCAGGCAAGTTCCAGAACCACTGAGCCACTGCTCCAGCCCCTTTGTTTGTGTTCTTGATAAGTTTATAGAGTTCTTTGTAAATTTTGGATATTATTCCCCAGTTAGAGGAATCACAGGCCATGATTATCTCCCATTCTGTGGGTTCTCTCTTGATAGTCTTGACCAATTCCTTGCCTGAGCAAAAGCTTTTTAATTTAATGGCATCCCACTGATCAATGTTTTATTTTAATTCTTTCACTTTAGGTGTCTCATTGAGGAAGTCATTACCAACTCCCATATTTTGGAGTGCTGGTCCTAATTTTTCTTCTAGCAGTTGTATAGTAGCTGCTTTAATTCCTAATTCCTTGATCCATTTTGATTTGATTTTTGTGCAAGGTGAGAGATAAGGATCTAATTTCAAATTCCTGCATATGGCTGTTCAGTTTGTCCAGCACCATTTGTTAAATAGGCTGTCTCTCCTACTATGTTATATTTTGACCCCCTTTACCCAAGATAAGATGTTTACAGATTTGTGGGTTTGTCTCAGAGTCTCCTATTTTATTTCACTGGTCTTCATGCCTATTTTGATACAAGTACCATGCTGAGTATGTTACAATAGCTCTGCAGTGTAATTTTAGATTTGGTATTGCTAATTCACCTGCTTTGTCTTTCTTGCTTGGTGATGTTTTGGGTTTCTTGTTATTCCAAATACATTTGAGATTTGTATTTTCTATATCTTTAAAAAATGACATTGGTATTGGTATCTTGATGGTGATTGCTTTGAATCTGTATAGCACTTTTGAAAGAATGGCCATTTTTCATTACATTAATTCTTCCTAAACAAGAGCATGGAACATCTTTCCATCTTCTCAGATCTTCTTCAATTTCTGTCTTCAGTGTTTGATAATTTTCGTTATAGAGGACTTTTACTTCCTTTGTTAGATGAACTTCCAAGAATTTTATTCTTTTTGACGATATTGTGAATGGAGCTGATTTCCTGATTTCTTTTTCCCTATTATTGTTAGCTTATAAGAAAGCCATTGATTTATGGGTGTTGGTCTTGTAGCCTGCCACTTTACTAAATCTGTTTATAAGCTCAAGGTATTTTCTGGTGGAGTTTTTTGATCTTCTAGATATAGGATCATGTTGTCAGCAAAAAGGTATAGTTTGACTTCTTCTCTTCCTATTCTTTTCCCTTTGATTTCCTTCTCTTTCCTGATTGCTGCAACTGGGATTTCGAGGACTACATAGAATAAAAGTGGTGAGAGTGTCAGCCTTGTCTTGTTCCTCAATTGAATGGAAAAGCTTTCAACTTTTCTCCATTTAGTATTATACTGAGGTTTTGTCATACATGGTCTTTACAAAGTTAAGTTCCTTTGATACCTATCTTCTCTGGAGTTTGAACATAAACAGGAGCTGGATTTTATAGAAGGTTATTTCTGGCTGAATTGAGATGATGATATGATTTTTGTCCTTAAATCTGTTTGAGTGATGAATCACATTTATTGATTTGCATATGTTGAACCAGACTTGCACACCTGGAGTGAAGCCCACTTGATCATGCTGAATTTTCTTCTTGATGTGATTTTTGAATGCAATTTTCTAGAACTTTTTTCAAGTTTTTTTTTGTTTTTTTGTTTTTTGCATTGATGTTCATCGGGGATATTGGTTTCTAATTTTCTTTTTATTTTTGATGTGTCTTTGTTGAGTTTTGGTATCAGAGTTATGATTGCCTCATAAAAAGTGTTTGGGAGATTTCACTCTTTTTCAATTTCTTGACATAATAAGGATAGGCATTACCTCCTCCTCATTTCATGGTAAAACCCAGTGTGGTATTCATCAGGTCCTGGGCTTTTCTTCTTTGGAAGACTTTTAATTGCTCTATGGACTGTGATGCCTGTTATTCGGCTGTTTACGATTTCAGTGTCATCCTGGATCAATTTGGGGATGTAGTGTATGTCTATAAATTTGTCCATGTTTTCCAGATTATCTAATTTACAGGAGTATAATTTTTCAAAATATGTTCTGATATCTGTGATTTCCTTGGTGTCTGTGGTGATCACACCCTTTTCATTGGTGATTTTGCTTTGCTTCGATTTTCTCTTTCTTTTAGTGAGATTAGCTAGAGGTCTGTCAATTTTTTAATTTTTTTGAAGAATCAACTACTAGTTTTGTCAATTCTTTCTACTATTTGTTGTTGTTGTTCTTCTCAATTTCATTGACTTCAGCACTGATGTTAATTATTTACTGTCTTCCGCTGGCTTTGGGCTTATATTTTTCTTTCTTTTGTAGGCATTTGAGGTGAAGCATAAACATATTTATTCAAGATCTCTCCTGGTTTTTATTGTAGGCACTCAGTGCTACAAATTATCCCCTTAAGAATACATTTTCATCCTGCCCTGAATGTTTTGATATGCTTTGTCTTCATTCTCATTCTCTTCCAAGAATTTCTTGATTTCTGCCATCAGGTCTTCTTGATCCATTCTTCATTAAATAGTATATTATTCAATCTCCATGTATATGTGTTTTCTGTTATGATTTTTGTTATTAATTGCAAGGGTTATGGCATCATGCTCTAATACGACACATGGCATAATATCTACTTTTATATTTGCTGAGATTTCCTTTGTGAATTAGAATATGATCTATTTTTAGGAAGGATTTATGTGCTGCTTAGAAGAAGGTATACTCAGCCAAGTTGAGGGGGACTATCCTGTACGTGTCTGTCAAGTCCATTTGATTTATGGAGTTGTTTAGACTGGAGATCTCTTCTTTATTTTTTTTGCATTGTGATCAGTCTATTGGTGATAGAGGAATAGTAGAGTCTCCTAGTATAACATGTTGAGGTCCACACGTGGTTTTACATCCTGGAGTAATTTTTCCACATAGTTAGGAGAATTCATGTTTGGAGAGTATATATTAACTATGGTTAAATCATCTTGTTGTATTATTCCCTTTACTAGGATGTAGTGGCATCTTAATCTCTTCTGATTAGTTTATGTTTGAAATCTACTTTGTTGAATGAAAGTATTTCAACTACAGCTTGCTTTCTTGGGCCATATGCCTGATAGATTTTTTTCTGTCCTTTCACCCTCAATCTCTGAATATCATTGGCTGTAAGGTGGGTCTTCTGTTATCAGCATGTTGTTGGATATTGTTATTTGATCCAGTCCACTAGTCTGTGTCTTTTGCTTAGACCATTCACATTCAGCATTAGGATAGTTACGTGGTTGTGGTTCATAATCATCATGTTTTATAGGGTGTTCTGTGCTTTCTTATTTATCTTGTGATAGTGGTCACTTTTATTGAATTTCCTCTTTGGGTTCTGAGGAGTGTTTGCTTGTTCTTCTATCTGAAATTTATCTTTGAGGATTCTTTGTAGTGCTGGTTTTCTGGTTATGAATGCTGCAATTTGATTTTATCATAAAATGTTCTTATTTCCCCATTGAATTTGAAGCTGAGTTTTCCAGGGTATAGGATTCTCGGCTGCAGGGTGTGGTCATTCAGACATTGAAAGACTTCCAGGCTCTTCTTGCTTCTAGAGTCTGAACTGAAAATTCAGCTGTGATTCTTATTGGTTTACTTATGAATGTGATTTGCTGTTTCTCTCTTGCTGTTTTAATATTCTTTCTTTGATTTCTCTGTTACACATTTTGGATATGATATGACTTGGTGAACTTCTCATTTGATATGGCCTAATGGGTGTCCTGTACGCTTTTTGGATGACCATATCTGATTCTATTTTACCATGGGAATTTTTTTCTTCAACTATTTCATTGAGAATGTTCTTAGTGCCATTCATTTGTATTTCCATTTCTTCCTGTATCCCAATTACTCTTAAATTGTTTCTTCTGATTTCATCCCAGACATCTTGAAAATTCTGCTCATGTTCTATGAATTTTTTTTTCTTTTTTTAATCCTGTGCTCAAGCTTACTCAGCCTATCTTCATTGTTGGAAGTTCTTTCTTCTAGAGTTGAGGTTCTGTTTTCTATAGAGGTTAGTCTATTATTAAATTATTCCATCATTGTTGTTATGTGATTGACAGAAGATTTTAGTTCTGTTACTTCCTTTTCTGGTATGTCTATTTCTTCGATAATAGAGTTTTTCCTCTCTTGAGTATTTTGTTGAGGTTGGCTTAAATCTTCTTTTAGTTCATTGTTTCTTTTAGTAGTAAAATCACTGATAATTATTTCTATGTATTCATTCTGCTCCCTCTCTGTGTGTTCTTTTGTTGGGGAGTTGTGGGCTTAAGGCAAACCCTCTCTATTTTGATTGCTCATTTTTATATTCTTCTTCTGGATCTTTGAATTGAATTTCCTTCTAGTGAAAATAGGCAGGTGTGGAAGTGCTTCTTTCTTCTTTGCAGGTCAATAGATCAGGTCAGAGACCACTACTCTGATGACTACCTTCTTCCAGAGAGCTCCTTCTATTTTTTCTGTATTTTATGGATCAAAATCCCAGAGAATTGATCTGTAATCTGTTGAGGGTGCATGGCAGTCTGCTGTAGAAGCGTAGCAGTCTGGGTGCTTTGCTGGATCCTGGGGTCTTGTGTCGGCTGGAACAGGCCTCCTGCACACTGCCATGGGACCTGAGATCCTTTGCATCAGATCTGGGCCCAATACACCTGGACCTGACGGGAATGGGCTGCATTTGGGTGGCAATGCTCCTGGTGGCTGGGTGGTTTGAGACAGGAGAGATCCTGGGTGGGGGTGCCCTGAGCATGGCTGAAGGGTTCTGCAATTGTAGCTTGGGTTGGCACACAGCAGCTGTTGGGGTTGGCTCAAGTGGAGTTCCTGCATGGGGGTCGGCTCTGGCAGAGTTCTTGTGTGAGGGGGATGGCATGATGTAGGGGTGTTGGGGTGTGTGCCCTGCATGAAACTGAAGGGCCCTGCAACTAAGGCTTGGATCTGTGTGTAGCGGTTGCTGAGTTGGCTGGTGGGGTTCCTTTCATTCCATCTGTTTTTGGGAAAAATTACTGCAAAAGATCTTGTAGTAGAATTCTCTATACATGTTTCCCACTTTAATGTAATTAAACAATCACATTGCTTTTTCTATTACTTGTATTTCATTAGGGTACAGGTCATACAGGCCAGGGACTGTATTTCCCAAACTTTGTGGGCAGATGGACATAACTATTTTACTAAGTTCTAGACAATTTGATATGAGAATTGATGTTTAATTTACACATCATATTATTAAAAGGATATGCTTACTCTCTGTTTCCTCTGTATCCAAATTTCTTTGAAGAATATTGACTTGCAGACCATGTGATTCAGTGTAATACCTAAATTGTTGGAATCACAAAACAGATATTACCTGCTCCCTAAAGGAACTATGCAACAGAGATGCATGTATGCATTTGACCACCTTACTATTTTTTTTTTTCATTTTGTGGGGAAGAAAGCTATCATAAATTATGTTCTGGCATTCCTTTCTTCATATAGTTATTTTTGGACCTCCGTGGGCTGAAGTAGTTAATGCTCTGTGCCCTTTTGTTATTCTAATGGGACATGTACAACATTATTGTATTTATTTATAAATAAGTTAGATTGGAAACTTCCAGAGGTAGTATCCTACTCACCTTTGTTTCTCTAATGCTTAACACAGTGCTGGGCATATGGAAGGTACCCAGTGGTGAATACTGACTAACTGAATGAATCATTTTCCTTGTAGATTCAAAACAAACATCAAGACCTTGCAGTTTAATGTTAATAAAATTATAAAATGGGTTAACTTAAAGTTTTTCCACTTGTAATACAAGAAAGGCCAGGTTTTTCTATGGAAGCCCAGGAAAATAAGACTCTTCCATAGCAATCTAGAAATAAAATTATCTATTTATTTGAAAATCTTTTATCATGTATATGATTTAGCACTTTCTTTGTTAGCTTGAAAACTGTTATTATTACATTTTTCCTAAAGTACAATTACCACTCAAATTATTTTCAGTTATTGATCCTAGTGTCTATTTTGCAACACTGTCTTTTTAAAGTGAGTTTTTTTATGTTTAGTAGACTACTATGACATTGATGCTATATTTGAAATGTCAGTCATAGAAGATGATTGTACCAACTACTAGAGAAAATTGCTAGATCATGCTATTTATTGAAAAATAAAATATAAAATGATAAACTATTTTTATAAAAATAAATTACTTGGAAAAACAAGAAAGAATAAGAGGAAAAACATTTTTGAGTGCAATTAGCAGTGTGATTACCTATAGGAGACCACACAGAGCAGAGATGAGAGATGTACTTGTGCTGACAATTAAGTCCTTGTGTGATAGGTAGGCCACATTTCTCGTCTTTGACAGGATAAAAAGGCAGAATGTTGTATAATTAAGTGAAATCCCTTAGCAGCTGTCCTGTAAGTCTCTAGAGAGCAGACTGGCTAAAGGCTAGGTTCTGTAATGGTCACAGTTCTGGTTGAATGGTCTTTAGTTTGTCTCCTGAATGCAGTCACACTTAGGGAGGAAAGTGCCTTTGACACAGACTCCTTTTCTAAAGAAGAGTAAAAAAGACACACACACACACACACAAAACAAGGGCTAAGAGACATGCCCTATATAAAAAGGTCTTGCTCATGTCATCTAAAATCTCATATGCTCCATGAATTTGTCTTGAAGAATTAAACCCTTGGGGCTGAGACTAAGCAGGAGACCCCAGAGTCTGGGGAAACAAGCTAGGGGAGCTTAATGTCTTCTATTCCTTAACATAACAGTCAACATAAGAATTTAAGGTAGTTATTGTCAGAAATTTACATGTTGAAAAGGGGATTTGGTGCTGAATTTAGTCCTTCTTTATTCTCTACTTTGTTCTCTTATGCCTAGAGTGACAATTTGTTCTAATTTTTCATGACAGCCCATTTAACTGGAACTTAATTTTTTTTAAGAGAGAGAGAGGGAGAGTGTGAGAGAGAAAGTTTTTCACCTATTTTTCATTGCTTCAACACTTAGTTGTGTACGTGGTGTTGTGGTTCAAACCTGGGTTCTCACCCATGCAAGGCAAGTGCAATAGTGCTGAGCCACTGCTCCATCCCGGAACTTAATTTTTAATTTTCACTTGTTTCAATTTGGTCAATGAATTATATACTCATTCATAGAACATTAAAATTTTCATTTTCATTTCCTAAATTCCTCTTGAACCCATCCACCTTCCTCACCCCCATTTTCTAGGCAGTTACACCTTCATCTTTCATAAAGAAAACTGCAGAAATCCCTTATCTCCTATTCTTACTCCTTTCTGTTTCATTTTGAGCAATACTAAAGGGAGCCTTTTAAAGACAAAATTGTGACTCCGCCCTGCTTAAAATTCTTTCATTTTCTTATTTGTGCTTAGGCATAAGAGGACTTTGCAGGATCTGGGTCCTGCCCATCTTCCCACCCACAACCTCATCTGGCACCACTGTCATTCTCTGATTTCTTTGTGAAACTAGATCTCTTCCACTTCTCTTAGCTAAGAAGCTAAAATTTTTCTGCATAGACTTCTTTCTTCTGGTCTTATACCTGTTCATCCTTTAGGTCTCCATTTAAATTTTGCTCCTCAGAGATTTTCTGCATAGATTTTCACAGACTAGGCAAGGCCTGCCCCTTCGATGATGACAATAATCCACAATTCCTCAGAAAACCAAGAGAGAATTCCACATGTGTAAGTGTATATGCCTCATTATGTTTTAAATTTCAGGAAAAAAAGGAACTATTTTAACTTATTTGTCACTAGTTATCTAGCAACTTAGTTTATAGTGAATGTTAAACAGCTTTTTGTTGAAATAATAAATTAAACAGGAATTATAATCCTTGCAAGCTAAATATAAAGAACCTACTTATCCCTTGATTTTAACACTATCTTTAAGCACATGATGCTAATATTTCATAATATATATTATTATCATCTGCTTAATTCACCTTCATAACTGAATGAACAGTAAATTTTTAGTCTAAAGGGCATCAAATTAGGTGAAAGGTACATGTTTTTTGGCACATCTAAGTTATTTAGTACTTTCTTACTTATGTTAATCTTATACTATCAACATTTACATTCAAAAGTTATTCATAATGTTTTTATTTCTTTGCTTTCAACTCACTTTTGTAAAATGAGAAAAAGATTCAGGTAATTAAATGAGTTTGTAAGAAGTATAAAGATGCTTACTCTGCTCAAATTGTCGGCTGAAAGGAAGCAGAAGACACAATGCCTAGAAATATTTGTTAACTGAGGCATGGCAACTGAATTAAGTATATGAAAATTAGGGTACTAATATTTGTCCTTACATATATTGTATACTTTCTGATAATGTATGTGTTATCAGGCAGCCAGACATGATCCACAGCAAAGTCAAGCATGAACTCTGAATACTGTCTGTAGTAGGACTGAGTAGATGGTTAGGATCTGTAGGTGTTACAGTGAATGCAGACATAATACAGAGAAACCCAACTTATGTTGGGTTTAACTATCTCACAGATGAAGAACTGTGAAGTTTTGGTATGTGGTTCAAAGATTCCATGAGAAACTCAAGTTTTCTGTCTTTCTGTTCTTTATTTTTTTCCTCAACTTTTTTTCTCTCTAGGTTTTTGCCTCATGGTGCTAAGATGGTCACTTTAGCTTCAAATGTCTAATTTTCCTACAATCACAGTGATGGAAAGAATGATGTGAAGGGAAAATCTGATCTTGTTTTCTGGATCTTCTTTCTATCCAGTAAAAAAGGTGGCTCAGGAGGCTGAGGCAGGAGGATTACAAGTCTGAAGCAAGCCTCACCAACTTAGTGAGGCGATGTGTCTCAGTGGTTAAACATTCCTGGACTCAACCCTGGTATGAAAAAAACTCCATCAAAAACCACTCGTTTAATTCTGGAAAATTTACAATCATATGTATATATGATATATATATATATATATATGTATATATATATACATATATATATATATATAACACATATATAGGTATATAGATAATTATATCTCTTATAGGGTTGTAATTTAGAAAAATCAAGAGACTGGGCTGTGGGAAATGTGGGGAAAACTATGGTTAAGAACCAAATGCATAATATATTGTAACTTTATATGCCTTTATGATTGTATAACAACTCCTTAATAAAAATTTTTAAAAAGGAAAAAAAAGCACTTGGAAGACTTCTCATTATGTCTCATCGACCAGAAGTGAATCACATATTCACTTTTGACTTTGGACAAATGGGAATGGACTTATGGCTGGTTTAAAGCAGTTATGATTTTTTGCCCCTCTGGAATGATGGAAGTCTGACTTTCCATGAGAGCAAAGAATCAGCTTTAAAGCAGGAGTCACCTCTTCACTAGGCAACAATAACAGCCACAGAAATTTGTAGGTCACAATTATTTCAGATTCCTCTCAATTTGAAAACCAAAATAAAGGTGAGGCTAATCATACTATTAACTTTTACTCTGTTATGCATTCTAACATAAAGGATTTTCATAGGAAAAACACAAGTATTTCTAAAAAAGGAGGAAATAAATTAAAAATAAAGTAATGCAAATTGTTAGAAGCTATATTACATTTTTGAAAAATATAAATATTCCAGCCATTTTACGAATTTGAATCAGATAACTTAAAAATATTTTTCAAATAATTTCCATCAATGCTCAAAGCAAATACATACTAATTAGCAAAAGATTAATTTAACATCATGGTTTTTATAATCATGCTACGCTAACGGGTGGGCAAAAGACAAAAATATCCAGCATCATTTCATTCTCAAACCCTCACTTCTGCTGCAAATTCAGTTATATTAACTTTATGTTGCATGAAATCTAATGATTAAAAATCCATCTCAAACCATACCAGTCTTTCGCATGCATCATAGAGACTTATTGGCTTTGATCCCAATACCCAGGTACTAACTAGTTTTGTTTTAATTCAGAGCAGATGGATGAGGGTTCTCAAGATTGAATTTAGAGGATCTACTTTGAGGATACCTCATGGTTTCTGTAACATGGCAGATGGTAAAAGTATTTTAGGTCTATTTTCAAATAATGTTAGCAAAACTACATTTCTACCCATTGTCTTCAATGGCTTTCACAATCATGATTTTTCTTCCAAACTACGAGTGACAATGACAGAGCTTAGCAGGGCTTTTCTGAGATGTCATCATCAACAATGACACACTTCAGAGATAAATTGCAGGAGAGGAAGCAGGGGATCTCCTGAGATAAACAGACAGATACTGATAAATGATGTTGCAATGTATATTCTGTTTTCTTTTGTAAGAAAAATAATTTCTATCTCTGTTATAGTAGACTTTTAAATTGATATTTCTTCTTGGAAGATAAGCAAAATGTAATTCTTCTTTTTGACCACCAAACAACTAACAGTGCTGGACATACCACAGTGTCCTGTATATTATACTCCTTTTTTTGGACAACATTTTCTTCTCCAGGTAAACTATTGTGGATCTTTGCTAGATAGGCAATGTCCGGCATCATCATCATCCACTCTAATTTTTTTCCAGGGAAGTTCCTTTATTCCTAGTCCCTAATACCTAAATGGGAAGTAATTCCTAATTACTACCTATACTCCCAAAGTGGAAAGTGGAAAGTCCTTAGAGTCTTTACTTTTCCTAAAATGCCAGGTTCTAGAATATGCCATAAGTTGGGCGAATAAGTCCTTTTTCCTGGGATTTTGAAACTTGAATGATATAAGGATGAGTTGACACGGAATTCATTTTTTATAGCAGTAGAGGCAGCAGAAGTGATTTTGTTCTAATGTACACATTCTAATTAATGTAATTTTGCCCAAATTTCTGTTCTATTGTTCCTATTCTCCAGCTGTCCTAGAATCTTGTTTCTGAACCAAGCTAATTCTAGTTATTCTTCTGATAAATTCTTTTTCGCATAACAAGAATTGGCTTTTACTATTTGTAATAAAAAATTTAACAATAAAAATCTAAAAGTGGAATTGTTAGTAAAAAAAAAAAAAAGTAAAGGCAATTTTGAAGCTTTGACTCATTCTGACATTTGCTCCACAGGATGATGGTCCCTATCACCCTCCTATCAACAATGTATGAAAGTGCTCATTCTGTTGAGAGTTCATCCATCAGTTCCATTGTAAGATGATGGACAGGAAATTATAAAGCTATTCAATTGCTTGTCCAATAAAGTAATCAGCTTTTGGTTTGAAGAGTCCCACGGAATAAAGGGTGAGAGTTACAAAAGAATTCAGTGCATGCCTCATACCATTTAAGAGTTCTACACAGGGTTCTTAGTACAATTGAATACAAACCAACTCCATGGGTATTTTTTGGTGAAGGTTCTTGTAATGAATTAGGAGGAGAAGAAGGAAAGAATAAAAAAAAACCCAGCTAACTTTTATTATAGATATTCCTCAGAGCTGACCCACACACTCAAATCTCAGCAATGAGAAGATTTCATAGCTAGAAGTATATTTCCACAAAAGGCACTGCTAAAATCCATTGTAAAGTTGCCATGCCTAGCAAGGGAATCACAGTATAGACTTGGCTCACAAGGTTTATTCTATGTTGTTGTTGCATAAAAATCACATGATTATTTTCCTGAACCAACTGGCCTTTATTTTTTCTTTTTTAAAACTTTTCATTAGGGAGTTTAGTTATTGTACAATCATAAATACAAATAAAGTAACAGTATGATATGCATTTGTTCTTAAACCAGAATTACCCCCATATCACCCATACGTGTCTCTTGATTCTTCTATATTTTGCCCCTACAAGCAATATAAATGCTTAGATTGTAAACTTTACCTCCTATAATAGTGGGTACTATTGACTCAATAAAAGAGGCCATTTAGTTAGGTCTGGGGTTGTCAGTATCTTGGTAATTAGAGGCTGATAAAGAGTCAATTTTTATAATTTAGTGCTGCATGCTGAGGAAATACTTCTGAAAACATTTTTTCTTTTTTCTTTTTGGATTTCCATATTTTTCATGAACTAAATTGACAGGTTTGTGTGCATATTAATGTATGTGCAAAGGTGTGCGTGTGTTTGTGTGTGTGTGTGTGTGTGTTTGTAATCTGAATAAATCCAAGGGCCCCATAAGGCCTAAACTCAGTGAGGTATTAAATTCAAATTATCACAATTCAGGCAGGGGAAAAAGTAATTAGAATACTCCAATTCTTTACTCAGTCTCTCACAGATAGATGCATTTTAATGCACCACAAGTATCTAGAGAATTCTTTCTCTCTGACCCTGTTTGTCTTAACATAGCAGCTGTTCGCTGATTCATTTTCGCCAATCTCAATTCCCAGTTGTCCCTGATTCAGTCCATGCCTTTCTTTCTCACTTCCCCTCCTCATTTTTCAGCTGTTTATAATATAGAATCACTAGCATCTTTAAGTTCTAAAGTGTTCCCTCTGTTTAAAATATTTGATTGTACATAAGCAAGGTACATCCAAGAGCTGTCAAAGTAAACATCTAGAAGCTGGGGGAAGTAGAGAAATATTGTGACAATTCAAGTATCAACTGGTTTAATTGTAACAATACATTAATAATATTTCCCTGACATACATTTGCTCAATTTATGACAAAACAATTTCACAAGTAGTATGCATGGTGCCAATATTAAAGTTTCCTGGTATATTTACTATATATATGTTCACTTAGGGAAAAAGAAGGTTATAAACAATGGTTTAAACTAGAGCTTTATTATGTTTTCCTGAAGAAGACAGAAGAACACAAAAGTGGTACTTTTGTGCTTTATATGTGGTTATTTTAGTGCCTTATGGAGGTTTCATCATTTTTATTTTTTTTATCTCTTTAATCAAAGACAAAACTTACCCTAGAAAGAGAAAACAGTTGTGGTACGCACACATATAGACACAAAAGTAGAAATTCTGATTGTCAATAAGATTGTCATTGATGCAAAAAGATCCTAAACAACCCTAAGAATTCCTCTAGAGACGCAGAGGAATAGACATACAAGGTCTCCTGAAAAAATAATATGCATTGCTTTATTTCTAAAACCACTACACATATATTGTGGAAAATATTCAATGCACACTAGATAAAAAATGAAGAAGTTTAATCCTGTAGATCAAAAGTATTTGACAATGCATTATTGATGTGTTTTTAGTATTTAGTTTTAGCATTCTTTAAAAATAGTGAGATATTTATATAACGACGTGATGGAAGAGGGTAAAGGGATTATGAACACTAATGATTTGTCAACAGAGTTAATCTTTGCAATTTAATGTTAGCTATATGTTAAAATCTTAGGCTTTCTTTCATTTCTTTCAAACTACTTAACCTTTTTGACTGCCCCAAATGTGCACAGTGACCCTTCCTTAATGTTCATTTTTATTATATGAAGCAGCTGTTTAGATGCATGCACTGAATTAATGTTTTTATACATTTTAAATTTATACTGATATCATAAAGTAGGCTCAGCATTAATGAAATTCATTTTTCGACATTCCAAAATGTATAATCAATGACAGAATGTTTCTCCAGGGAGCAATAAAGCTAAGCACAGTTAAAGCACGCTGGGCAGCTCACTGTGTCTTTGAAAAAGGGTCAATAAATTATGTAGATTCTGTGCATTCAGTTGCTGGCCTCAGTAACTGCCTAACAACCAGGTAAAATAAATAATTACTCAGTCCTACTCAGATCTATAATCATATCTGTTAGAAATACTTGAATAATTGGTGATGGAGAAAAAATACTTTCAATAGTTTCATGAAAGTTTTTATTTTTAATTCAATCTAATATATTATCAAATATCTACAGAGTATCAGCATATAAGAAAGATAAGAGTCTATCTGTCTTCAAGGATCTTACATTCTAATGGGAGAGTTGGCAAATGTAGTGCTAAGTATAACTAACACGTAAGTCAGGTACAAAGCACCATGGAGTCATCACTTCACTCTTAATATCTAACCCACCTAAACTCCTTTAGATTTTCTCCCAAATCTCAAATTTGTTGATGCCTCCATGTATCAGTCCACCAGTACAAGCTGAGCAATTTCCTGTTTGTTCTCTGTAATAACTGTCTTTCTAATAGGTCTTCCCATGTTCACTCTTGCTCTGCCAGAATCCACCATCCACAAAATTCAGAGAGACTTTTCCAAACAAAATCTTCTCCTGTGCCATCTTCAAACACATGCATGCATGTGTGCACATACTCCTCCTATACGATTCCTCTTTTATATTATAGGAACCAAGTCCTTACTCCAGCCTGACAGATGTAGCCAGTGCCTACTCTATAATCTCCTCATACATGTCCCCGTTTGACACAGGGGCCATCTTACAGTCTCCATCCCATATCAATCTATAGGTAATTTTGGCTTGGAACACTCTTACCTTGATTCCACTTCTGCTTGATCTGACTAAATTCTGTTTACTTTGCTAATCTGAGATCAAAGGACATTTTCTAAGAGAAGAATTTATGACTTGCTGGAGTGTAACCAGATTCCTTTGTCACAAACTCTTCTACTAGGAATTTATTTCATTTTTTCATATTGTAGTTTATATTTGCACCATCAATTATTTGAATGCTTAGTTATTGCCTGCCTCCTCTACCAAAGTGTGTGTTCTACAAAGCAAGAACAATACCTGGTTTTGTTTCCTATTACATCATCACTAGCTTTTGCAATGCACATGGTAGTTGGGCAAATAATACTTGTTGAACAAACAAAAATGTAAGCTTAGGCAAAGAAATATCAGTTATAAATGTGGCCAGTTATACAAACAAAATGCTTGATAGTCTATTTTAACTAAAAATATCCCATGTATAAAATTTAAAAGATAGATAAGCTGAAAGTGTAATAAGCAAATATGCTCATAATACAGTGTTTTGGGTGGTTGTTCCTTTTTCTCCTGTCCGTCCTGCTCCAAGTGTCAAAAGGAGATAATGATTTTAGAAGCTCATATAACAACTTCTCCATAAGGGATTACATTGGTTTATAAAGAATTAGGCTCTCATATTAGACACTTCATAAAAGCTACTTTAAACTACTGAAACTCAAATGAAATTTGATGCTTCCAATACAATATTTTAACTGTTGATTTTAACCATTTAAGCATTTCAGAGCAATGAGTAATGCAGACAGAAGCTACTGCATTACAGCGATGAGATCTGTGGCTTCTTCAAAAACCATCTTGCTTCTGTTTTTCAGTGTATATGTTATTTTTATGACAGCAAGTGAGACTTTTTTGAAAAGCCAATAATATTATTGATGGCATTCAATATCAGACTATAAAATAACTTGATGCAGAGACAGCATGGTGCTCATTAGGGCTGTGTGACAGGTGTGAAAGGTCCTTCTCCAATGGACTTTGTTCACATCTACAATGTGGAGGACTACAGACTTTGCAATTTTATCTTATTTTTGTTTTATAACAACTTGATGAGAGATAATTATATACCATGAAATTCATTATTTTAAAGTATGTAATTGAACAGTTTTTAGGATATGTAAAAATTTGTGTGAACCCCACTGCTAACTAATCTCAGAATGCTTCATTACTTCAGAAAACAAACAAAACCCATACCCATTGGCAGTCAGTTTTCATTTTCCCTCACTCCCAACACATGACAAGTACTGCTTTCTGTTTTTATGGATTTGCCCATCCTGGACATTCATAGAAATGCAATCATGGCACTCTGTGGGCTTTTTGTAGCAATCCTTCCACTCAGCAGCTGTTCAAACTTTCTCCTGAGCAGTATGTAAGAGTATTCATTTCTTTTCATAACTGGATGTAGCTTATTTTGTTTATCCATTAATTAGCTGATATACACTTAGTATCGTTTCTACTTTGTTTCTTAGGAATAATGTCACTATGAACATGTGTGTACAATATTTGTGTAGACATAAGTCTCATTTCTCTTAGGTACATACATAGGAATGAAATTACTGAGTCAGGTCCTAGGTAGCTGCATTCAACTTATTTTTTTTTAAAAAAGAGAGAAGGACAGTGAGAGAGAGAAAGACACAGGCAATCGATTTTATTGAGTTTTTCACATGGCTTTTGTTGCTCTGACACTCAGTTGTGTACATGGGTACTGGGGTCTGAACCCGTGTACTTGCACATGCTGGACAAACACAGTACCAACCAAGCCACCACTCCAGTCCCTGCGCTCAACTTTTTGAGAGCTGCCTTGTCTTTCACAGTGGCTGTGCCATTCTTCAGTTCTACCTGGACTAGATGAGAGCTCCAATTTTTCCATATTCCTGACCATTCTTGTTATCATCCATAGTTTTGATAATAACCATCCCAGTTAGTAAGAAATGTTACGTTACTGAGGTTGTAATTTAAATTTATCTATTGACTAAATGAATAATGATGTTGAGCATCTTTTCATGTATTTATTGCACATTTGTATATCTTTGGAGGAATTGGATATGTCTTTTAATTAGTGAGTTGTAAGAGTTCTTTATAAAGATTTGTTTTTTAGACATTTGTCCATTTTATGTAGGTTATCTAATTTGTTAACATGATGCATTGTTTGTTACATTTTAATCCTTTGTATACATATACATATATGGTTGGTACTGATGTTTTTTAATTATTGATTTTAGTATGTTGAATATTTCTTATATTCTTGTTCTAACTAAAGATTTACCATTTATCTTGATTTTTCAAAGAACCATTTTTTTGTTTCTTTGAAATTTCTCTATTGTTTTTTCATTCTCTATTTATTTTCACTCTAATCCTTATTATTTCCTTTCTTATGATTTTCTGGGTTCAGATTTTTATATTGTTCATATTTCTTAATGTGGAAGCTTGGGTTATTGATTTGAGGTCTGTTTTCTTTTTAATGTTTACAGCTACGTATTTCCCTCTAACTGCTGCTTTAGCTGGACTGCAAGTTTTGGTAGACATCGTTTTCATTTTCATTTTTCTTAAAGTATTTTCAAATTTTCTTTCTCATTTCCGTTTTGACCTGTCAATTAGTTAGGCATGTGGTGTTTATTTTCTACCACATACTTGTAAATCTCCCAAGTTTTTATTTTTCAATTTATTCTGTTGTGTTTAGAGAACATGGCTTAAGTCCCTTCAGTTTTTCAAAATTTATTGAGGCATGTTTCATGACCTGAAATCCCAGGGAATGAACCATAATGCCTTAAAATGAACGTCTGTCACAGTATTATTATATGAGATGCTTATGTATGTCTCTTAGATCTTGTTAGTTTACAGTGTTATTTAAACTTTTGATATCTTGCTGATCATCTGTTGATTTATATCCATTTTTTTTTAAAAAGAGAGAGGGACAGTGAGAGACAGAGAAAGAGAGAAACAACTTTATTTAGTTTTTCACATGGCTTTAGTGCTCCAACACTCAGTTGTGTACGTGGTGCTGGAGTTTGAACCTGGGTCCTCGTGCTTGTCAGGCAAGCGCCGAAATCGCTGAGCCACCACTCCAGCCCCATTTTTTTACATCCATTTTTGAAAGTGGATATTTAATTTTGCAACAGCTATTGTTATACTGTGGCTACATTTTTGTTTATCTGGAATATTTTAATTTCTCTTCCATTATGAAGAACAAATTTGCAAAATCTTAAAATATTGATAAACTTTTTTTAAAGAGAGAAGAACAGTGAGAGAGAGAGAGGGAGGGAGAGAATCAATTTTATGTAGTTTTTCATGTGTCTTTCATTGCTCCAACACTTCATTGTGTACATTGTTTTGGGTTTCAAACTCGTGTCCTTTCTCATACCAGGCAAGCTCTGTAACCGCTGAGCCACTTCTCCAGCCCTGATAAACTTTCTTTTAGCACATTGAAACTTTTATCTCATTACCTTCTGGTCTCCATGATTTCTGATGAGATTCACTTTTGATTTTATTGAGGATTTACATATCTGGTATGTGATGAGTTTCTCTCTGACTGCTTTAAAAATTTCATAGCTTTAGACAGCTTGCCATCTGTGTCTGTGTAGATCTCTTGAAGATTTCCTACTTGGAGCTCACTGAACCTGTTGTAAGTACATATATATGTCTTTATTCAAATTTAGGAATTTTCAGCACACTATTTCTTCTATTTCTTCAGATATTCTTTACGTACCTTTCTCTAATCCTTTTTAAAGTTCTACCTGTTGTTTTCATATGGTTGCCTCTGGCCCTTTGAACATATTTATAATAACTGACGGAAGGTCATTATCTAGTAAATCTGTGGTTTCCATATATAGGCCATACTTTGCACTTTATTAGCATGCTTCATAATCTAATGTTGAAAATTGGACAACTACAGTGATATAACTTGGCAACTCTGTAGTCAATTTGCCTCTTCCCTGGTTTTTGCTCCTATTGCTGTTTGCTACTGTTTGTTTTGTATGCATCCTGAACTATTTTTTAAAGTTGTGCTTTTTTTGTGTGTATCGTCACTGAGGACTCTGAGCAATAAAAGTCTAACTGACAGTTAATAATTGAATAGAGATGTTCTTAAATTCTTTGAAGCATTATATCTCCCAGTCTTTGGTGAGGACTCTTTGGGTATATTTTGGGGACACGTCAAATGCTTTGTCTTTGCCTTCACTTCCCCACTTCCTGCTTACACAGTCCTAAGTTCAATCACAGATGAGAGAATAGGGTCTTCTCACATTCTTCCTTGGCACATGCACAATATTTCACATGCATATTGCTTCCAGAAATATACTAAAACTTCTCTTAGCCTTCTCTGGACATCTCATTCTACAGTTTTTCCTTTTAAGTTTTTTAGTTAGCTTCCTATTATCTCCATTTGGTAATGCTACCTCAGCAGTTGTAATATTGCAAAAGTGCTACTGATTATTTTCAATAAATATCCTGGGGATGGGACTGAGTAAGCTCTTGTCCAAGTCAAATGAATGCATTTCCTGACAATGGAACTTTTAAAGGAGCTTCTAGATAGTTCAAATAATATTTATTTTTAAGAATGAGACTTTTGGGGAGATCCAATCTCATTCTCTTTCCTCTCATGGAAACTAAGATGAGCTTTCACAAATACTATAGTTGAAAAACTGTTTATATTCAAGTCTGTTATGTGTATTTAGAAAGAGAGATGTGGCATTTTAAAGAATTTTAAAATGCTAGAATGCTCATTGTTTTTTTTTCTTTTTGAAATCCAGACATTGTACTGCATGAATACTCTCATATTGCTGTAAGATTTTAGCAAATTTCTAGAGTTCTGACTGTGTTAATTTTGACAATTTTTTTTGCTAGATGGAATATTATACAAAGTATAGTATACAATGTAAACCAATAAGTCACTTATTATTATCAAATATTATGAACTTTTTGTGATTATATCTACTATACTTTTATATAACTGCCACTGCAGTAGATTTATTCACACCAGCATCCCACAAACACAAAAGAAATACATTGCACTGTGATGTCATAATGGCTATAATTTCACTAGGCAATGGGAATTTTTCAGCACCATTATCATCATATGGGATCATTATTGTATATGCAAAGAATGACTGTGAATATAAATATTAAGGCATTTGACAAGGATTTGAGGTCTAAGTACAAGAATTAGAAAGATTTAATTTATTTCTTCTTGTTATAATACAATTAATGTAAAGGGTCAAACTATACCTATCCATTCTGTTAAAAAATAAAAAGAAAAATTTCACTGAGTCAAGTATTTATGATTTTAGGATAGTTTATCCAAATAGGCAACATTTCAACTTAAATCTGAGAATTTAAACACAATATTAAGCACTAAATGGTTGGATTTAAATCAAATGTATTCATTTTAGAGAAAAGTTTTTGTATGTATTTAAAGGTAAAATGCAGAAGTTGCTCTCCTTTTGGCAGCATAGATGGGATTATTTGGTGCTGGTTCATCCTTAAAATGATAAGATATTTTTAAGATTTCTTAAAGTTGTTTCTATATTCACCATTCATCACTAACACAAATTCAATTCCATATATTCCACATGCAGTAGGTACACAAGGATTTTAAAATGAACACAATAATGTAAATAAAGGTTTTGAAGTGTTTGACAGATGTTTGAGGCTTTTATAATGAATCACTATGGAATTTAATGGGTTTAATGTATATTCATGTGTTATATATTACTCTAGTGATTAAAAACAGAAGATTCCACTTCTGAGACACAGTTGCAGTTTCCCCTTTAAAGAAAAATATGTTCATTTAATATTAGTTATAATTGTTCAAATTGGTAGCTGAAATTTTTCACTTTTACTCTGATGCAGGTGTTTTTGAATTATGAAACAGCAAAATATAATTGCCTAATTGCATAGAAATTAGTCATAAATAATTTTCCGCTACTAATCATAGACCAACTTTTTTTCCTCTCCCTACATATTATTTAACTGGATTTATTTCCTTTTATATTATTTGTATTTTGCTTGATTTTGTAAAAGTGCTTCAATATTTTACCAAAGTTCCTTTTCATAATGTATTAAACTTCAATTTGTAACTGGAAATAATGAGTAGTGGAACTTTTTCTTAAACTACTTAGGAAGGGTTAAATCCTGAAGACTGTCGGTTAGTTAGTTTAAAATGTAATAATTCCCTGATTGATGATACATTACCTAGAACATTAGCTGACTTACTTAGAATATTTTCTTAAAGCTTTCATAGGCACAAGCAGAAAAAACTCTGAATTTATAGCTGATGAGACATACACAAAGTAATGAATTAAATTAAGTACATATGACCTAAATTTAAAATCAATTTTGGTTAGATGGGAAATTATGGCTGATAGATAACAATGTCATTCTTGGTTTTCCAAACCATCTGTCATAGAGATGAACACTTTCTTCTCTATTGTAGAAAGAATCCAACCTACATAGTAAGATTATGGTTCCATGGTTTTGTATGGACTATGTCAAAATTTTATTGAAGTTGAATTCTGATGTAGTGTTAAATATTGTGTGAATTGCATCCCTTATACATCTAGAACCACTTCCCTGATTTATCACACAAAATTTCCACAATAGTGAGCATCTTGGCATTTAGTCTTTTTCAATCCAGTTTCACTTTGGTATTAAGATTTAGGAGACTTTTCCTCTTTTATAAAACTCCTAAATCTTCCTTTTTCATTATATGCTAGCACCTTAACATTTAAAAGATATTACCTCTTATTGTCTCCTTTCCGAGGCTCTCTTATTAGGCATTTATTCACTCTTTTCCTTGGTTCCCTGCATGCTCAAGATTTTTCAGCTTTGATTACATCATCTGACATGTTCTTCCTCACTGCAGAAAATTTCTCTTGAAGCTTGCTGCTTTCCCACCCCACCCAAGAAATCAAAGAACCAATCCTTCCCCCAAAGATTGCATCTCAATATTCAATGAAATGTTACACCAAGAATCATCATTCTTTTAAGATAAATATTTTTGATGCAATTGCAATTCATCTAAAAGAGATTACTTGTATTGGCAGAATTCAAACATTGTTGACTATGGTGCAACTGATTAAAAGAGAAAAATTATACTGATATTAGTGCATGATGTAGAATTAATTTGTTATTATAAATGTCTGTAGTAACAGGAATCAGTCCTTAAAAGATACTAGATTTAATAGATTGTAAGTAGTAGGATACTGATTTCTTTTTCTTTTTCTTTTGGTACCGGGATTGAATCCAAAGGTGCTTAACCAATGAAAGAAATCCCAATCCCATTTTATTTTTTATTTGAGACAGAGTCTTGCTACGTTACTTAGAGTCTAAGTTGCTGAGGCTGTTTTTGAACTTGCTATCCTCCTACCTCACCCACCGGAGGCACTAGGATTACAGGCATGCACCATCTTTCCAGGCAGAATATTAATTTGTAAATTGTTTTATATTGTTTGCTTTAAGGAAATTTATCTTAAGAGAGTTCTATAGAGCAGTTAGGCAAACTTTTTCTGTTATGGGGTAAATAGTAATATTTGAGGCTTTCTGAGCTATGTGGGCTCTGTTGCAACTACTGAGCTCTACCATTGGAGGAGCCATAAACATGAATGGGCATGTTAGTGAGCCAATAAAATTTTATTTATGAATATTGAAGTTTGAATATCATATAATTTTCTTGTCACAAAATATTATTGTTTTGAAATTTTTCAACCACTTAAAATGATAAAGCCTCAGTCAGTTTATAGACCATAGAAAACCTGGCAGCCATCCAGATTTGACTCCTGGGGCATAGTTTGCTGACTTTGTTGTAATCTATGGAATTGCATCATTTTATTTCCCTAATATCTTTGATGCATACTATACAGGGCACTAACCTAAGGGGTATGGAACACATTTATGGTTCATTATAAAGAATGGAAATAACAAAAAGAATGAAATTTTTACTAGATTTTTTGAAGTCCATTTTTTACAATTAACATATATTACATCTCATTCTGTAATAAGAAATTAACACAGGTCAGATTCTAATCTGTTATGAAATTAACTGCCTATGTTAAAATCTTTAATTCAGGCAAGCAACTGGAGTTAGAATACAACTGGGCTTTGTTCACATGAATTTCTAATTGATGTTCCCTGTGATGTTCTTAAACTTTCTTTTCCAGGACTTGTGACACGTATGCCATATCTATCATTGGTTTGAAAGGCAAAGTTCTTGGATTAACCTGATTTTGACACTGTAAATATTAACTTCTTATGGAAAAAAAACAGGTTTAAAAGGCAAAATGAACCTACAAAAATGATTATTTTTAAAGACTTCTTCCAAATAAATCAATAACAACAACAAAAGTCAAACATAAAGCAAACAAACATAGACCCAAAGATACACCAGTGTCATTTAAGCATGTCACATGAGTAATTGTGAATTCAGGGTTATTAACCTCAATGTATGATTTTTATTCACTGGAAAAATTCCAGATTTCCCAAATCTCTTTCTTTAACCAGATATTTATAAATAGTCTTTATAATCCTGTAGGTGGTACACAAACCAGGAATCACTTTGTTTGGTTTTGTACACAAATGTTGAGCATGTTTATCTTTACCTGAGAATTCCTGAAGTCTTCTTCTTGGAACCAAGAACACCTGTCTCATCCTTTGCTGCTTTTCAGGCTGGGGGTTTCATACTATCCCTGGTGTTTTCAGTCACTCCTGCTACTTCTCTTTTCTAACTGTCACATTTCATTCCCTGTTTTGGCTTTCTGTAACAAATGTGACCTATCATTTACTCATAGTAAAGTCAAAATTTACGGAGTCCCATAGGAAGTTGCTCAAGAAACCACTGGTAGGACCCACTTTTGGAGCAGCCCTGCTCAGGACCAATCAGGGGAGGTTCCCCGCCTGGAGCAGTCCTGTCTACCAGATGCCCCAGGTTCCTTCTGGGCCTTTTTGAGTCCTGCCAGAAGGCACTCAGGACACCACTGGTAGGACCCCCATCTTGAACAGATCTGCTCAGGACCAACCAGGGGAGGTTCCCGGTCTGGAGAAGCCCTCAATACTGATGCCCTGCATACCATTTGGGGACTGTTTGAGTACAGCTGGAAGGTAGGTCTCCATTTTGGTAGATTCAGATTTGCAACATTGAGCCTGGAACCAAAAGGTAGAGCAACACCAGGACCCAGGCAGAAACAACATGTGGAAGAAGGTGATCAGCAAACAGTTGGTGGCTCATCTGACCATTTGACTTGCAAGGAAAAACAACCTGGAGAACTGCCTGCTTTCCCCTGAGGAAATCTCAATTCAGAGATCCACAGGAAGCTCTTAAAAATGAAGAAACAAGCAAGGACAAGTTCACCACAAACCCAAAACCCCCCTAAAAAGAATGCCATGAAAGGGGTCGAGATGAAAACCTTGAAAATATTATCAACAATCTGATTACTAAAAGGAACAATGAACTAAAAGAAGATATAATGAAGGGACTAAGTGAGAAGATGAAAACTCTATTATCAAAGAAATATACATACTCAAAAAGGAAGTAACAGAGCTAAAATCTACAGTCAATGACACAAGAAGAACCATGGAAGAATTTATTAATAGACTAACTTCTATAGAAAACAGAACCTCAGATCTTGAAGAAAGAACTACTGACAATGAGGGAAGGCTGAGCAAGCTAGAATGCATGAATGACAAAAAAAGAAAAAGCTCACAGAACATGAACAGAATTTTAAATATGTCTGGGATGAAATTAGAAGAAACAATTTAAGAGAAATTGTGAAACAGGAAGAAATTGAAACACAAACAAATGGGATAAGGACATTCTGAAGGAAATTGCTAAAGAAAATTTTGCCCATATAAAAATAGAGTCAGATATCTTCATCCAGGAAACTTATAGCACATCTAATAGGCCTAATCCAGTGAGAATCTCACCAAGACACATCATATTCAAAATGTACAACAGGGAAATCAAGGAAAGAATATTGAAAGCAGCAAGGGAGAAATGCCAAATCACATTCGGAGGTAAACCAATCAGAATCACATGTGCAATTTCAGTTATGACTCTGGAAGAGAGATCATGGAAGGAGATCTTTCAATTACTGAATGAACACAACATGCAGCCAAGAATACTATTCCCAGCAAAACTCAACTTCAAATTTGAGGGGGAAATAAGAACTTTTCATGATAAGAACAAACTTAAAGCATTTGTGAACAGAAAGCCAACATTAAAAAGAATCCTCAATAATAAACTCCAGACAGAAGAACAAGCTAACAGTCCTCACAACCCCAAAACAGAGGAAATTCAATAAAGGTACGTGCTATCAATAGACAACTAAGACAGCACAGAACTTACTAATAAAACACAATGAATATGAACCACAACCAGAGAACTATTCTAACACTAAATGTGAATGTTCTCAATACACCAAACAAAATACACAGACTAGCAGATTGGATCAAAAACAAAATCCAACAATATGCTGCTTACAGGAAACCCAACATATAGCCAGTGACACCCACAGATTAAGGGTGAAAGGATGGAAAAATATCTACCAGGCATATGGCCCAAGAAAGCAAGTTGCAATTCTTTTATCTGACAAAGTGGATTTCAAACATAAATTAATCAAAAGAGATAAAGAAGGCCATTACATCCTAGTAAAGGGAAAAATACACCTGGAAGAAATAACCATAGTAAATTATACTCTCCAAACACCAATGCTCCCAACTATGTGGAAAAAATACTCCAAGATATAAAACCACTTGTGACCCTTAACACAATAGTACTGGGAGACTTTAACACTCCTTTATCACCAATAGACAGATCATCAAAGCAAAAAACAAAAAAGAGATTTCCCAGTCTAAATAACACCATAAATCAAACAGACTTACAGACATCTACAGATATTCCACCCCAAATTGGCAGAATATACCTTCTTCTTAGCAGCAAATGGAACCTTCTCCAAAATAGAACACATACTAGTGCACAAAAGAAATCTCAGCAAATATAAAAAAGTAGATATTATTCCATGTATCCTATCAGACCATGATGCCATGACCCTAATAATTAATAGCAAAAACCATGGCACAAAACACACATATATGTAGAGATTGAATAATACCCTATTAAATGAAGAATGGATCCAAGAAGACATGAGAATAGCAATTAAGGAATTCTTGGAAGAGAATGAGAATGAGGACACAACCTATGGAAAACTTTGGGACAGCATGAAAGCATTCTTAAAGGGAAACCTTATTGAACTGAGTATCCACATTAAGAATCAGGAGAGGGGCTGGAGTGGTGCTCAGCGGTAACGGCACTTGCCCAGCATGCGCAAGTACATGGATTCAATCCCCAGCACCCAAATACACAACTAACTATCAGAGCAATGAAGGCCATGTGAAAAACTCAATAAAAATTGATTCTCTGTCTCTCTATCTCTCATTCTCTCTCTCATTGTCCTTCTCTCTTAAAAAAAAAAAAAAGAAAAGAAAAAGAATCAGAAGAGATACCTAACAAATAAGCTCCAACTCAAATCTCTACAAAAGGAAGAACAGTCTAATCCCAAAGCCAGCAAATGATAGGAAATAATTAAGATCAAAGCTGAAATCAATAAAATTGAGAACAAAAAAAACAATAAAAAGAATTGATGAAACAAAGAGCCGGTTCTTCGAAAAAATAAATAAAATTCAGAGACCCCTAACTAATCTAACTAAAAGAAGGAGGGAATCAAAGCAAATCAATAACATCACCAACAAAAGGGGGTGATCACCACTGACCCCCTTGAAATCAAAAAGATTATCAGAACATATTTTCAAAACCTATACTCCTGTAAATCAGATAATCTGGATGACATGGACAAATTTCTAGACACATACAACATCCCAAAATTGACACAGATGAAATTGAAATCCTAAACAGCCCAATAACAGGTAGCTAAATGCATACAGAAATTAAAAGTTTTCCAAAGAAGAAAAGCCCAGGACCTGATGGATTCTCTGCAGAGTTTTATCATACTTTTAGAAAGAGCTAACACCTCTCCTTATGAAGCTATTCCAAGAATTGAAAAAGAGGGCACTCTCCCAAACACGTTTTATGAAGCAACCATAACTCTGATACCAAAACCCAATAAAGACACATAAAAAAAAAAACAAAAAAAATACAGACCAATCAATATCCCTCATCAATATCGATGAAAAAATCCTTAATAAGGTTTTGCAAACTGCATTCAAAAACACATCAAGAAAATAATTCATCATGATCAAGTGGGCTTCATTACTGGTATGCAAGGCTGGTTCAACATATGCAAATCAATACATGTAATTCATCACTAAAACAGAATTAAGGACAAAAAACATATGATCATTTCGGTAGATGCAGGAAAGGCCTTCAATAAAGTCCAGCACCCATTTATGCTAAAAACTCTAGAGAAAATAGGGATCAGAGGAACTTACCTTAACTTTGTAAAGGCCATATATGCCAAACCCTCAGCAAGTATAATACTAAATGGAGAAATGTTGAAAGCATTTCTTCTGAACTCAGAAACAAGACAAGGCTGCCCACTTTCACCACTTTTACTCAATATAGTCCTCGAGACACTGGCTGGAACAATCAGAAAGGAGGAAGAAATCAAAGGGATAAGAATAGGAAGAGAGGAAATCAAAGTATCCCTTTTTGTTGATGACATGATCCTATATCTGGAAGATCCAAAAAACTCCACCAGAAAACTGACAGAGCTTATAAACAGATTTGATGAAGTAGCAGGCTACAAGATCAACACCCATAAATCAATAGCTTTCCTACATGCCAACAATAATAGGGAAGAAGAAATTAGGAAATCAGTCCCATTCACAATATCCTCTAAAAGACTAAAATATTTGGGGATAATCTAACAAGAGAAGTAAAAGACCTCTACAATGAAAATTATCGAACACTGAAAACAGAAATTGCATAAGACCTGAGAAGATGGAAAAGTGTTCTATGCTCTTGGTTAGGCAGAATTAAATAATAAAAATGGCCATTCTGCCAAAAGCACTGTACAGATTCAATGCAATCCCCATCAAGATTCCAATGTCATTCTTTGTAGATATAGGAAAAGAAATTCTCAAATTCATTTGGAACAATAAGAAACCCAGAATAGCCAAAACATTACTAAGAAAGAAAGATGAAACAGGTGGTTTTGAAATACCAGATCTACAAGTATCCTATTGGACTAGTATTAAAAAGAGCATAGTATTGGTATCAAAATAGGAATGAAGACCTATGGAATAGAATAGAAGACTCTGAGACAAAGCACCAAATCTTTAAACATGTGATCTTTGACTAAGGGGGTCAAAATGTAACATGGAGGAGAGACAGTCTATTCAAGAAATGGTGCTGGACAAACTGGACAGCTGCTTGCAGAAAATTGAAATTGGATCCTTATATCTCACTGTGCACAAAAATCAATTCTAAATGGATGAAGGAATTAAGAATTAAGCCAGCTACCATACATCTGCTAGAAGAAAAATTAGGACCAACATTCCAGCATGTAGGAGTTGGTAATGACTTCCTAAACAAGGATTCTAAAATGAAAGAATTACAGTCGAAAATCAATGAGGGGGATGCCATTAAACTAAAAAGTTTCTGTACAACCAAAGACATAGTCAAAACAGTCAGGAGACAACCTACAGAATGGGAGATAATCATGGCCTGTGATCCCTCTGACAGGGAACTAATATCCAAAATTTATGTAGAACTCAAAAAACTCAATAACAAAAACACAAACAATCCAATAAATAAATAGGCCAGAGAGCTAAACAGAAACTTCTCAACAGAGGACATTGAGCAAGCCAATGAATACAGGAGAAAGTGTTCTAAATCACTAGCAATCAGAGAAATGCAAATCAAAGCTAACTTGCGATTTCACCTCACTCCAGTCAGACTGGCAAAGATGAAGAAGATGAATAATAACAAATGCTGGAGGGGTTGTGGGGAGATAGGAAAACTAGCACACTGTTGGTGGAATTGCAGACTGGTCCAGCTGCTCTGGAAAGCAGTGTGGAGATTTCTCAAAAAATTAGGGATGGATCCACCATATGATCTGGCTATCCCTCTTCTGGGTATTTTCCCAGGGGAGTTAGAATAAGCACATTACAGCAACACAGCAATATCCACGTCCTTAGTAGCTCAATTTACAATGTCTAAACTATGGAACCAACCCAGATGCCCTCACTGGATGAATGGATCCAAAAGCTCTGGTATATACATACATACATATATATATATATATATATATACACACACACACACACACACACACACAATGGAGTTCTACTCAGCTATTAGAAACAATGATATTATATCTATAGAAGGTAAATGGATGCCATTGGAAGAAATCATGCTGAGCGAAGTTAGTCAAACACAGAGTCAAGGGCTGAATGGTATCCCTCATTTGTGGAGGCTGTACCTAAACCCAGGCTCAGGAGTAAAGTAAACAAACTCATGTATTAGATCATTAGAACATAAATGCAAAATGTTATGTGATATAGTTGCAATATAATTCATAAGATATTTAAACAAGCTATGCTGCATACCTGTACAAAATTGTAACTGTTTAATCCCATTGTCAAATATTTTGAAAAAAACAAGAGATGACAGGAAGGGAGGAGAAGGGGAAATGTTGGAACTAAGATAAAGCAAGGTACATTTCAAGCAGTAATAAATATCACTGATGTACATACTAAAGCTATATATATATATATACACATATATATGTATATATATATATATATTTCTTCATAGGTATTAGAATTATGGCATTGTATTTGGGTTTTTTAGGAACAATATAGGACCCAGAAGAAAGGCAAGGGATCATGGGAAGGGAGGAGGGAGGTAGAGGGATGTGGGGGGGGGGATATTGAACAAACTGTGTTGCTGAATTGTGTGCATTTAGGAATATGTGACAACTAATCCCAACATTATGTAAAACTATAATGCACTAATAAAAATAAATTTTAAAAAATCAAAATTTACAGTTGCTTTCAAGGTATATATAAAGTTATCTATTCTCAATGTACAAATACAGAAAACTTCTGATTAATAAAAGATTATTATGTTCTTTCATTCAGGAATTATGAAGGATTTTATTTAATTGAATACTTGAGCTGCTTTAACCCTAAGATTTTATAAATGAGGCAACCAAGGCCCTTTTTTGCTTAATGGCTTGTTTTGGAATCCAGACATGACATATATAGAGCTGATAATTAGGGTACCATGAAAAAGGAGAATGATTCTTTCTTGGAGAAACTCAGGTCTGGGAAACTGAGTCCCAGGCACATAGTAACTAGCGCTGATATGTTGAGGGCACAATGGTCAGAAGTATCCAACAGAAAGGCCATTTTGATGCAGAGAGTGCAACACTTTACCATCTGAACCTGTTCAGGGCATGACAGGTCCAGAGCCTGGGACAGAGCTGAGCCTGCAGTTTCAAGTGTGGACTGTGTGCTTTCCATAGTCACACCTCCTTTTCTTGGCTCTGCACTGTGCCTGGGGAAGCTGAATTTTGTATACAGCACTACCTGGAATCCTGTGTCCCATGGCTTTATTGAATTAGACCAGTGAGAAACACAAGCAGATCAGAGCAAGGGAGGAAAGAGGTCAAGATAAGAACTGCCCAGCTCCCTCCCAGTCAGGCAACAGTTTTAGCAGTAGTCACAAATCCCGCCAAGAAGTCACTCTTCCATGGCCACCACACCTCGCTGCTGCCAGCCATGCACCTCCAAGTCTCCTGTGTGACTGTTTCTGTCTGCTAGTCCCTGGGTACCTCACCATCTTGAGTTCATTGTCACCCCTGTACTCCACCCCACACACTGTCATACCCACACATGGCTGCCACCACCTCGCCCATACCTTTACAAAGGGGGCCTTCATTTAACTCTTAAATTACTCACGTTAGTGTGTTGTCTGCTTCCTCCTAAGTTCTGACTAATACAAAGAACATTCACAACTGCAGTGTTATATAATATTTTCAAGATTAAAAGCCACTGGGGACCCGGTTGTTATCATGGTATCTAACATTCATGTGATTCATGTCTTCTTTGAAAAAAATGAGTTATTATTAGTATGATTCATGAAAAATGTTTCCCGCTAAAAAAAGCACAAATAAAACAACACAACTCGACTTGCATACAAGCCTCATTTACTAAGCAACCAGATCATTTTAAAATTTCTTGATAGCCAGAAACTCAAGATCACCCAAAATTATGTAGAGCCCAACTTAAATTTTTAAGAAAGACTGAGCGAAAAATATCTCTCTGAATTTTATGAAAAGATAATTGTCTCCTCAATAACTCTACCACAGTGACCAACATTCTGTTTGGTTTTCATTAAACAAAGGGCATAAATGAAAAAGTAACTCACAGCATAAGAACACGAGTATGAAGTGTTATTAATAGGAATACTTCTGCTTAATTCTCACCAAGGGCTTCCAGTATCTTTTAGTGTTTTACAGTTGTGCCATCTTAAGCACTGAAGATATACTCCAAGGAGAAGCATGAATCCTTGGATAGTTTATACCATCCTCTACATACTATGTTTTTTTCCTTATATACACATACTTTTGCTAAAGTTTGTTTTACAATTTAGACACAGTAAGCAAAAAACAATAATGAAGTACAACAGTATACTTAAATAAAAGTTATGTGAATGTGTTCTCTCTCATACAAGTATTTTAACATACTCTAGATCTTAGCAACTTCAACATACATTTTTTTCCTACTCTTATTAAGTTGAGACTTTGCCTTTCCACACAAAGGAAGCATGTTACAGTTTCTCTTTGGCATTTCCAACATTTCCAAATTCCCAGCAACACTATATTACACTTTGGAGACACATAATGGTTTCTGAAAAATAAAAATAAGCACTGTGATATTTGGACAGTTGATCTGATAACCAAGGGCACTAAGTGACCAACAGGGGGGCAGAGTATACACCATGTGTACGCTGGACAACAGGATGATTCAAATCCCTAGTGTCAGGCAGGATGAAGCAGAATGTGACAAGATTTCCTCATGCTGTTCAGAATGGTACACAATTGAAAATTTATGAATTATTTCTGGAATTTTCCACTTAATATTTTCAGACCTCAATTGATTTCAGTAGCTGAAATGACAAGAGACTGAAGCTTCGGATGAAGGGGAACTACTGTATATAGATTAACTCAGTGAATCCTCATAGCCATCTTATGATGTAGTTGGTATAGTTATCCCCACTGTATAGATGAGGAATTTGAGGTAGAAGATATCAAGTAGCTTGCCCAAAGTAACAATCCAGCAAAAAGGAGAACTGGCATATTTAATTCTCAGTTGTTGTTGTTTTTTTAATGGTAAAACAGAAAATATTTACTAAAATTCATATAATTTAGCCATGCAAATTTTTTTACTGTTACTGTAGTTAACAGACCTGGTGTTATAGGCAGGGATCTGCAGTAGAGGGATGGGTCAGAATGAGGAAGATCCATACTGGAAGAACATGTGAACCCACAGAGTTAGAACATGCAATCAAGGAAGAGGCAAAATGTAGGTGAGAATTAGAAGCCAAAGAGCCAGCATGTAGTTAGCATGAAAGAGGCAGCCTCCATGGAAGGAACCCAGCATGAGTTCTGCTGGTAGGAGAGACTATGAACCCAAGGTAGGCTCTGGCCGTGTAACCAGATAAATCTCAGAGATATGGAATCAAGGTGGGTAACAAAGTCAGAGAGAAATAGGCATGTTTTTTAAAGACAAGGAAATTACTGCATGTGGTAGCTTATTTTAACAATAATCCATTAGTGAAAAACTTCCAGTTTTTTAACTGGCTGTAAGGATGCCTGAAATACATTCTATAATGTATTTCTTCAGGCTCTTGGGTATCTATATAAGCAGAACTATTATATGTCAACTGTTAGGGTTTTAAGAGGTATCCCCCCCCCCACAGCTTCTATTAATGCAGGAATTGTGAGAAATATAAACTATTCAGTCCATTCAGATTTCAATGGAGTGACTGACTGGATGGTACCATCAGTAATTTAGCAAGACTCGAAGTAAAAAAAAAAAAAGTAAAAACAAACAAACAAACAAGAAAATGGTGGGATGTAGCTCAGCGGTAAAGCACTCCTGAATTCAATCCTCTGTACCAAAAACAAACAAACACCTGATGCTAGGTTATAACTTTTACAATGTCCTTATCCTCTCCTTCCTGCTGGCTGGAATGTTGGAATGAAGGTGCAGTAGCTGAGCTTACCTACTTTCTTGGACCATGATTTGGAAAATCAATGCTGAAGGTAATGGAGTAGCATAAGAAAAGGAGCCAGTGTTCTTGATAACTTAGCAGTAGTCCTTCCATCCCCAAACAGCCCCTCCAGAATGACAGAGAATTTGGATTTAGGTTTCTGTTATTTTGTCCTTTCTATCACTCATAGTCTAACTTATAATCCTAAATGGTACCGTTCCTAATGCACATAACATACTGCCCATAATAAGACATGTTAAAATTGTCTCTTATTGTTTTTGTCATTGGTAAAATTAAGATAAAAAGCATTTATAAAAGGTCATCATCGATACTGGGGTGTGTAGGTCAGGGAAGGATAAGAAGAAAACTTCAGAATGCTGTGACACTGATTCAGCTACTAACATAGACCCTCAATTTTGGGCTAACAATGTTCATCCTCATTGCTCCCTGACATTGTTCCATTCATTTTTGTCTATTGTTTCAGATTAAGTCAAGAATGCTCATGTCAACTGAACAGGTATTATATTTGATATATACTATAATCAAGATTTCTCAAACATCTTTCAGAAAAACAAACTTTTATTTGTGAGATTATAGGGTAAATGGACCTATAAACTTAGGGTGTGCCCAGGGGAAGGGAGAAAGAAGGGTAGATTATCCCTCCACAGTCATGATAATGTAGTGAAAAAGTAAGAAATGAGTTAATCAGCTAGTTTTCAAATAATAATTTTCCTATTTTAGCAAAGAATTTAAAGAAAAAAAATATATATTCCCCCCTCTCAGGGCCTCCAGAGAGTAAAATAAACCTGCCAAATGCATGTGAAAGGAAAATAGACTTAAATAATAAATTGAACATTAAATAAACTAAAATGCAAGTTGTCCCTTTTCCAGTTATTTAAAAGAGAAAACTTATGCCATTTTATAGAAAAATGTTTTAAGGAGAATTACATAGTAAATATTTAATTTTGGGATGAAAGCAAAATACAATGCCTTATCTACTATCTAAATATAAAAGTGAATGTAACATAAAGCTCTAGGGTAAAACAAACAAAAGAAAGAAAGAAGAAAGAAGAAAGAAAGAAAGAAAGAAAGAAAGAAAGAAAAAGAAAGAACTTGCCAAATAGCAGTCTTAAAGATCTTAGACCTACCTGTAAGATTTTATCTTTAGAGACAATAATATCAAATTCCACTGAATTTCAATAATTTCAGTAACATTTAAAATTCTTTATCAAAGAGTAATAATATATGTTCATTTTAGAAAATTTACAAATATAATTCAGAAGAAGGAGAAAGACATAATTCTGACATAATTCTGGACATAATTCTGTATGTGCCCTTCTAGATTATTTTCTTTTCACACATGTGTATCATTTTTATAAGAATGTTATACTATATACGCTTTTATATAAACTGCTTCTTTCACTTTTGTAATAAATCCTTCTTCTGAAACATCATTTTGAATGGTTGCATATTATTATATTATATGCTTATATCACAATTTAACCCTTCGTTTGTGAATTAAAGTTATCGCAATTTTTAATTTTATATTTATAAGTTTTATTTGTGATCTTTTATAATAATTATTCTAGGGAAAATCAAAAAAATAGAAGAGTGTGTCCAAAGATAATACAGAATCTTAATCATTTGATAAGCATAATCAAAATGCTTATAAAGATATTGCCCACTAACTAACCTCAGGCCAGTCACACAGGAGAGTTTCTATTTTGCCTCACTTTTCAAATACTCAGAGACCTATGATGAAGAGACAGACAAGGATGTATATTATAATTAAGCATCATGCATTTTTTGCCCAATATAGTAGGCAAAAATTCTATGGTTTATGGTCTTCAAAATCAATGCCATGTTGTCATATACTTTGGGATGAGATTTTAATTTTCAGTTAGGTTAAATAAATATACATATTTCATAAATAATTTATACATTTATTTTTCATAACATCTTTTTAATTAAACTGGTTCATAATAATAGTTTATTAATAATATGTTAAATATTTTTCTGCTGATTGTAGTTTGACTTTATGTCAATCATTATTTGTGAGCTTGTTTTTCTGGGTACACAAATCTATAGCTATTTTCTTTTGGAATTAAAAAATACATTTCCACTTCAATATTTTATTCAAAGTTTTTTTTCAGAAATTAATGGTATTGTAATTTTTTTCCAGAAAAGTTTTTATTCCATCAATTTACTTTGGGCTGTAGTGTGAGATGGTAGATAGAGATCTATTCTTAATTTTTAAAAACCCAGAAATTTGGTTATTTTAATAACACTTTTTCAGCACTTTATCCTTTTCCCACAGATAAAGTACCATTTATCATATAGTGACTCATGATGTTATACTCTGGCACATTAACTTTGTCTTTTTCTGCAAACACAGTTTTAATTTATTAGAGCTTTAGAATATATTTAATATGTGACAGCAAAATCACCTTCATTCATTTTATGTGTATTTCAAAATTAATAATTTTCTTTACAAAAGAATACAAAACTTACTGTTGAAAATTTAGGAAATAGGTATAAGTAAAATAAAATAACAAGCACCCAAAGATAAGTGTGTTTAAAATCTGACCAGTGATTTGTCAATGCACAGATATATACAATCCATGATTCAGATTTAATATAGTCAGTCATTCAGGAAACTTCATTTGTGACAAGACTGACAAACAGGGATGTGTGATCTATGCTGTTATCGCTTTGTTTATCCAAACTGCAAGGCATAAAAGTGATAAAGTATAAAGGGCTCCACAGACGTTAACATTGGTGGTTTTAGGAAAAGCCACTAATGCTAAATGTAGGCTGAATCTGCATAATATTTAGTTTTTTCAGCTAAACACTAAATAGCTATAAAAGTAAGTTTTCTTATCAAAATCCTACAGGAAATATAATAATTATAATTAAGAAACTTTTATACTTCCTCTACTTTATTTTAGCATTGAAACATTTTTATGTAGAATATTTTGATAATACAGTTTCTTAGGGTCAGAATTATCCTGTTAATGTTGAAACTGGATGTACTTAATGTATTATTTATGATAATAATGAAACTGTGGTATGCTTTATACTTTGGCTCACATAATAATCTGTCTTCCACACATTTACATGCCATGAATATTTACTACAAAATTATTTTAATAACTGCATGCTATATGTATGCACCAAAATTCAGCACTTTGATGCAGTTTGGTGTTTAAGATGCTTTTAACTTTGGTCTTACAAATATGATTGCACTTAAGCTAAGTCTTTGCACATATATTTCATTGCTTTCTTAATTTTTAAAGAATAGATGTTTAATTGCTTTACTGGATAAACATTCCAAGTTTTTTATTTCACCAAGTACACTTTTCTTCTTCCATCATTTTACTAAATTCCATGCATTATGCATGCATTTATTCCTGCCTCTGAACTTTAAGCATTATTTTCAACAATAAACTACACAATAATTGATATTTTATTATAAATATTTTATTTATAATTGTGTTCAATTTATTAGTTCTTTAAGTATGATTGTTTCTGTGAATATTATTATTCTATTAAGAAAGAAAACATCTCCCTATTCCACCCAAAGGCTGTACGATATTTAAAGGAACTGGAATTTTGTAAATAAGATGGAATATGAATAATCAACCCCTTTAATGATGCTAAAGTTACTTTACTGGAGAAAAAGGTATATATATATATATATATATATAGAGAGAGAGAGAGAGAGAGAGAGAAAGAGAAAGAGATTGATCGATTGATTGCAATGACCTTTGATAGATCAGCTTGACCAGGATATGGTTTTGTTATTTAGTCAAATACTAATCTAGGTGTTGCTATGAAAGTATTTTTGTGATTAAAGTCCATAATTAGTCTTTAAGTAAGGGCGATGATCCTAAGTAATCGGGGTGTTCTGACTGAATCAGTTCAAAGACAAGAGCAGAGTTGAGGCCACATGAGAAGGGTGACTCTTCCCTGTGAACAGTAGTTTCAGTCCTTGCCTGAGAGGTTGAGCCAACCTTTCATGGTCTGTCCTGTTGATGTAGGGCTTGCCTCACTAGCCTCCACTATTACATATGTCAATTCCTTGCAATAAATCTCTGAAATTATGTATCTCCTACTGGTTCTATTCTCTTATAGAACCCTGACACAGAAAGAGAGCAATTTATTTATTTTTATAAATATAGAATACTCATCATAAAAAATTAAGTTAATTAAAAATATTCATTAGTCTGGCATTTAAAGATGCAGCAAAATTTTCTGAGATTGGTCCACTTAAAACCATCTCTTTCACTTACATTACTGTCTTTGTGCATGCCCCAACTTTGCATACTGATCTTTCACTCCGATTGCACACCTCATCTGGGCCACCCCAACATCAGGTCCAGCATCAGGCTCTGGGTGCAGAGATGACTAAAGCAGTGTCAGTTATGCAGAAGCCACAAACTGATGGGCACTAACAAAAATTGAAATAGGTAAATCTTATTTCAGAGGAGTGATAGAAACCAGTTGTCTCTGAAGGGTGGTGGAAGAACAGAGCAGCCCTCCAAGTGAGCCAGGAAGCCTCATGGAGACCCTTTTCCCGTTTAATTGATGAGGTTCCCAGAAATCTCAATGACAGTACCGTTCGAAACACCCCAGCTACACTGCCAGAAGTTCCTGTACCTCTTTGGAAAGCAGAGCTAACCATCCTAAGTTTCATCTTGTACCAGTATATCCTACCTCATGTCGTTTAAATCTTTGGAAGATTTTTATGCAGAAACTTCTGCATGCAAATATTTCTCTTTGGGAAAATTCTCTTCATGTTTGTTGGAAAGTAAACAATTTGTTTTGCTCTCCACTGATTCATGCATGTCAAACCTCAAAGATAGGTGACAGATTTCATATTTAACAAATGATTCTTAGTGTATCAGCCAGCCTTTGAGGCAGTTATGTGAGTTTCATATTCATCACACATCTCCAAAATACTTCACTGCTTAGTAAAACACTCTGAGACAGAGTACATGAAAAGCACTATATAATCCCCAGCAGAGTGCAGAATGAACAATCCCATATTTAAAGATTAATGATTCCTTTAGCCACACAACTGACTTATGGAACTATTTTTTAAGTATGAAGCTATGACTGAGATGCTTTAAGAGACAGAAAAGTTTAAGTTTCCTGTTTCCTGCTTGGTAGCTGTTTACTTGCACAGTGTATGGTTTGTAACTGTGTATTCTAATGAGAACTAATCCATATCTGCTCAAATCTCAATTATCTGAATGTGGCTTATCCACTTTGCTGAGAACCTATATAAGCATAAAATGTGAACCCGTTTCTCCCTGCCACTTTACATGCTCATCAGCTGCCTCTGTCCCATCACCAGCTGTTGTGCTTTTAGGTATATGAAATAATTCTAATGTTAGAACAATCGAAATAATAATTAACACATAAGCAAACTTCATGTATAGTATTTCAAACCTAACTGTTTTGGACTCTCTGTGACAATGACTTTCTCCATTGTAGTAGTCTGTTGAGATACAACTATCTCTGAATCTAGTCCTTATCATGAAGGTAATAAAATATTCACAAACTTATTAAGCAGACTTTCAGGATCACAGGTAGCTCAAACACATTGACAAACCCATATTTTCCTCAAAATAATTTTTAATGGAAAAAAATGAAAAAAAGAACTTTACCATCATAACAAGAATAAGTCTCATGTGCAATTAAAGGAAACCACGATCTCTTTGAGAATATTCCTCATTCCATTGGTGTGTGTCTCAATTTTGGACTATGATTCCTCTGACAAGGGTCTCATATCCAGAATCTACAAAATCCTCAAAAATGTCAACTACAAAAACACTAACAGCCCAATTGATAAATGGGCCAAAGAGCTAAATAGAACCTTCTCACCAGAGGACATTGATCAAGCCAATGAATACATGAGAAAGTGCTCTAAATCTCTAGTAATCAGAGAAATGCAAATGAAAACCACATTAAGATATCACCTTATGCTAGTCAGAATGGCAAAGATGAAGAAATAAACAATAATAGATGCTGGAGGGGCTGTGGAGACATAGGCACACTAACACACTGTTGGTGGAGCTGCAGACTGATACAGCCCCTCTGGAAAGCAGTATGGAGAATCCTCAAAAAACTAGGGATGAGTCCACCATATGACCCTGCTATTCCACTCCTGGGTATCTTTCCAGGGGACTTAGAATCAGCACATTATAGTGACACAGCAATATCGATGTTCATAGCAGCACAATTTACTGTTGCTAGGCTATGGAAACAACCCAGATGTCCCTCACTGGAAGAATGGATCCCAAAACTGTGGTACATTTATACCATGGAATATTACACAGCAATTAGAAACAATGATATTGCAGCCTTTGAAGGTAAATGAATGGCTATGGAAGAGATCATGCTGAGTAAAATCAGCTTAACCCAGAGATCTAAGGGTCTATTGTCTCCACTCATATGTGGAGGTGGGGACTAGACCCTGGACAGTGAGAAAGTTGGTCTATTAGCATGTGTTAAATCCAGATAAGATGTAATGTTTTACAACCTAATACTTTTTTTTAGAGATATAGAGGGAAGGGGAAGGGTGGGATAAGGGAGGGTAATTGGGGGGGCACTCCTGGGGGTAATTTCAATATCCAGAATATATACACATTTTATATTATTTTGTTAAAAACTTGTATGGTTGTTCAAAAATAAAAAAATTAAAATAAAAAAATGAAAAAAATAAAGGAAACCACGTGGGTACCTAATTACTTTAGAGTTTAATTTAAAATGAATTGTAGCTAAAAGTTTAGAAATTATAAACAGGAATAAATTATTGACACATGTAGCAATTTACATTAATTTCAAATGTGTTATGCTATAAGTGAAAGAAGTCAGACTCATAAAGCTACAGACTTACGATTCAATTTATGTGACATTATAGAAAAGGAAGAACTATAGCAATAAAGAGCAGATCTAGGACTGCCAGATGTTAGGGCCGGGAATAAAAAAATCTATAGCAAAGGAAGTGTGGGTATATGTGTATATGTGTGTACGTGTGTGTGTGTGTGCGTGTGTGTGAGACAGAGAGAGAGAGATGGGATGATTCTATGTCATGACTGTGGTTGTGGTTACACTATTTTCTGCATTTTCCAAATTTATGTAACAGTATACCAAAAGGAATGAATTTTATGTAAATTTCAAAGTATATTTTAAATATTTGGTAATTGAATCATGAAGAAAAACTTGGTTATCACAAAAATCTCTTCAGAGCAACTCAATCAAAATCATATTACCAAATAGAAACAGTTCCTGTGTGGAGTCTTACAAACAGTACAAACCCCAATAGTCTCTGAAGCAATTCCAAACTGAGCCAAATATAGATGTGAATACGGTGAGAAGGTTATATTTACACACTGAACTATGTAAAGTATGTTAAGTGCCTTTCTCAACCAGGTAAAAATAAATATATCCTAAATGAGCTCAAGTGCTCCCTAAATGTTTAAAAAGGAGATATCACTGCTTGTGCTTAATACTCTTTGCTGGTTCCATGTAATCTCTTATCCTTTCTTTCTTAATTGCATACTTTTCCAGATTTCCACTTAGGAGGAGCAAATCAGTCTATCTTCTAACATGTCTGGAGGCTTAGAGTTCAAGTTTTGTGCCTTTGTACCAGTAATTCTGAAAGTGTGGTCTAACCTAAGCATTTATATTGTTTGTAAGTACAAAATATAGAAGATTCAAGAGACTGGGTGTGGGTGATGTGGGAGGTAATTCTGGTTTAAGAATGTATGCATTTCACATTGTTTTTTATATGCATTTTATGATTGATAACTCCTTAATAAAAATATAAAGAAAAACAAAATACAGAAATCAGGCACTTAGCAAAATAGCTGGATAATGGCTCCCCAAGGATATGTCCTAATTCCCTGGGATCCACCAACATACTCCATTATAAGGCAAAAAGGTGTTCTGCAAATATAATAAAGTTTATAGATGATATAATAGGGACAGCATCAAGGGGGCCCAGTCTGATCACATGAGCCCTTAAACACAGAGAGTTTTCTCCAAGTAAGAGCAGGGAAACTGAGGTGAAAGGGGATGTCAAACTTCCATTGCTGGCCTTTCTTGAAGAGGAAGGAGACATGAACTGGAAAATGAAGGAGGCCCCCAAATTCTGAGGAGGACCCCAGTTGACAGCAGTAGGGACATAGCACTGTGGCCCTTAGACACATGGGCATAGACTGCCAACAACCTGAATAGGTTGTCCCTCAGATGCCTCTCATAAGTATCAGATGGCAGGTGCCTTGATTTTTCCATCTTAAGAGATCCTGTGAAGAAGAACCAGTTGAGGAGACAGATCTATGATTTACAAAATTATGAGAAAATAAATTTATATTACTGTAAACTGCTAAATTTATGATAATTTGCTATGGTGGGTAATAAAATACTAATATACCTCTGAATAATAATATATAAATGGAATACCTGAGAATTTACATGGAAATTTTTATACATGCTCTAATTGCACTCTGAGAGTCCCTTCTCTGTATCTTCCTCCTGAATGTATTTCACATTAATGTCTGGACTGAACCATCATCCTCTCTATCTGGAAGGTCTTACGTAACTGATCACCCTAGTATTTCATTGCTCTTTAACTATACAACCTCTTAATACTTTCATAATTAAACTATAGATTGCTTATTTGCGTTGGCAATGATATCCCACAAAAAGTATCTTGCAATTAGTTGTGTTTGTACTTTTATACCTGCAGATTCTAATTCTGTGGTTTAAACTCTTGGTAAATTTTATTTTCTGTTCTTCTAAGAGCTATTATTAAATAATTATACTATAAAATTTTATGGAAAAAGTAAAAATATACCTTGACTCAAGATTAAAAGAAGCTGAGCAAGTGTTAAAAGTCAGAGAATGGCAAAGGAAGGATTTGAATGATCCCTGAGACATGACACAGGTTGGATGTTACCTTGGGGATTTTAGCACAGACTATGGTATGGTACTAGTTCTCATCTTTGTAAAAACAAAGCTTTTTTCTTTTTCTTTTTTAAAGAGAGAGAGAGACAGAGAGAGATGGAGAGAATGTGTTTATAATTTTCAAGTTATTTTTGTTTTTCCTTTTTTTATTTCTGTATGCAGTCATAGGGATGGAACCCAGGACCTTGCACATGCCAGGCAAGTGCTCTACCATTGAGCCACCTCTCCAGTCAGCAAAATCAAATCAAATCTTAATATTTCATTGAACTCAATGTTCTATTTCTTAAAGATCAACTCACCCTATCAAGTTCATAGATACTGAGGTAGAAAACCAGATGTTAACATATTGCTTTACAGTAGTAATTTCAATGCCAAGCAGACAATATATATCCACAGTTGTTATTAGTTTATAATCTACATGGAGTAGCTGTTTGGTGAGCTCAAACTCAAAACAAGATGATTTCATTATAGCATTGCAAAGGGTAATGAAGTGTAACGTTAGGCTTTGATAAGTGGATGTATACATGTCCACAACAGAGATGTTGCTTGTGGAAACAAGCAGTTGTCAGTTAATAGGTTTGACACTTTGATTTTCCTTCTCAATTCCAGTTGTGATTAATACATACTATCACAGTATGTATATTAGTGCTTCCAGTTCAGCTTTGCCTGAAGATATCTTCATCTCATGTTAACATTCCCTGCTCTATTCATTTTGTCTAGATTTTACCATTTAACTTTCAGTGGGGAATTTTATTTATAGTTTTCTGGGAATGGTAACCTTCCTGTCAATACCATACTACCATGTGTTCTCTGACATATAAAATAAGCAAATAATATAAAAAAACACAAGGAGTTTGAACAAAAATAATGATTTATGGGACCATTCTCAAATAGAGCTTCATCATAAACCCCTCGTTTTGCTATTTGTGCTTGAATAGATAACATATGTAGAGTAGTGATCAATCACTGGCAGACTTTAAAGTAAATGATACAATTGGTCACTGATCAAGACATGCATCCCTTATTTATTTAGCAATTTGTGATCTGAAGTGCTACTAGCAAAATTTGTACTTTATGCAGTTTGTCAAAATTCATATATATCAAGGTTAGTGAAATTTGTACCATACCATTGGGGCTAATTATGTTTAAGTAGGTCATGGTAACTGAGCTTTGTATATATTGGAACTGTGCAAAGCAAGATTTGCCTGTATTCTGCTATCCAAGGAAATACTATTTCTGCCTGGACACAATATTTCCATCTAAATTACAGTTAAAATGCAGAACATGACCCAAATCAAGTATGGATCTGCGGTATGTGACAAATCTACACTCTCCAAATAAAGATCAGTGCAAATTTCTCATTTTAAGCACAAAGGAAGAATGAGAAAGAATGCTAATACTGCAAATAGAGATATCTGATCCATCCAAACCAAAAGGGAGTGGAAACTTACTTTTAGTGAATCTATGATTCATAGTATAGGTTACTTCCTTTAAAAATGCTTTCACCTCACACACAAAATCATTTCTTAATTTTTTTTTAAACAGAGAAGGACAGTGAGAGAGAGAGAGAGAAAGATAAAGAGACAGAATCAATTTTTTTTTTTTTAGTTTTTTTCACATGGCTTTCGTTACACTCAGCTGTGTACGTGGGTGCTGGGATTTGAACCCGTGTACTTGTGCATGCCAGGCAAGTACTGTAACTGCAGAGCCACCGCTACAGCCTCACATTTCTTAACTTTTGAAGAATCACTAACATCAAGCTTATTGTTATGGTTTCTACTTTTGGAAAGATCTGCCTTTTGGAAAAATTCTGAACATATGATCTTTCTTATCTCCATTCTTTCTGAGCATGATGCCTTGCTAGGGTACTTACTAATAATGTGACCTTAAAAATGCCATTCTTTGAGCCTTTACTTACTTACTTCTGTCATGTACCCTAATTTCCCCATTCATTCACATTTTTTTCACTAAAACTATAAAATAAAAATAAGCATATACATTTGTAGACTAGAAAGTACTAAATAAAATGGAGGTGGAATTTTCCTAATGTGGAGTTCATCTGGGCCTAGAAAATTGAATATATTCAATGTCCAGGGACAAATTCTGATTTATTTCTCACCTATCAGGAGGAGCAATTTTATTTTATCCATGTTTGTTCTTTTTTCAGAGTAAAGATCAATCCCTTTGATTGGGAAGTTGCAAGCAAAATAGAAGTTAAGTGCTGTCATCTGTTAATATGACACGATTTGCCTGAAATGGTGAACGTGTCATCTTCTAAATTAAACTAAAATTTTATTTCTTGCTCTTCGTTTATTTTGAAATCCTAAGCTTTAGCTGCACTTTAATCTTCACTTGTCTGAAAATAGATTTTCTTTTCACATGCACACCACTTTCAACCTTAATTTTTCAGAGAACTCCCTTGATCTCTGTTTTGACTATTCCTTTACTGAATTATGGTTCTTTTTAGAGGCTCTGGCCAAGGAACAATGCATTTCTTTTTCTGAATCATTTTGGCAATTTGATTTTGTAATGTCACTGTTTCATCTATTATGTGTTGGCTTTGCTTTTACATAGTTTGTCCACAAGCAACTATATTTATTTTATTTGAAGGCAAATGGAGACATTCAAACTGAGATTACAATTCTGGATTCTCTGCTTCAGCAGATGGAGTCTGAAATGAAATTCCAGCTCTGTTTTCTCCAGGGTAAACGATATTGAAGTCCCTAATATCCTGTATTTCACCTTGTTTTTAACAGAGCTACCTGGGAATAACTTGTCTTTTGTCCTTCCTTGTTGTCTTGGGACACTTTCTTCCTTTTTACCATATGAAGAATGTCTCTTTGCAAGCTGACCTCTTTAATGGATGTTGGACCAAACTCCAAATGCCTGCTGACTATATTACAGGCTCAACAAAGTCACTATGGAAGAAGATGCCTCATGATAAACATCTCTAAATTAAAGACTCTCCAACTACCAAGAAGGGAGTCTTGGTCCCTACAAAGACATACAGCTTGCATCTTTATAACCCATTGCAAGAGATCAGAGAAAATACTCACTTTGCAGCTGAGAGAGCAATTTCTCTCAAGACCACACTGCCTGTGGACAGCAAAGTCAAGTTTGGAATCCAGATCTGCTACCTCCCATTCCGGTAATTGCTTCTCATTACTCGGAATATTTATTGCTTTTAGGTTTATTGACAGTAGCTACTTTATCTAAATTGCTGTTTTGGTTATATATGGGCCTTTTCTTCCCTGAAGGCATCTTAATTGCTTCCTGCTTTCATTAACCTGGTAGATGTGACCTTCATCAAAGCAATTAAATATGTAAACCTTTGCTCTTGCTCTCCAAAAAGCCAGGAAGAGGGGAGCGTACTTCAAATTCACATAAGTAATACCAAACACACAAGAGGATGGGGGGAAAGAACGGCCAGAGTCTCCTTGTGATGTGTTCACAAAATTTGCAACTGAATTCTAGGCCAATAAGCATACACACATGAAAACAGAAGTATACAAATAGATACCCATAGATATATGAGGATTAGAGAAATGGAAAGGAACATTCACAAGTGGAGCTCACACTGTTGACAGACAAAATGAAGTTTAAAGTCATGTTCATATCTAGGCTTGCTTAGAATTATTTTTAATGCTCTGTCTTAAAAGTTGTCAGAACTCTACCAATTCATTTATCTTGAGTTAATTATGTTAGAGACATATTCAAATTTTACTTATGAAGTGATATATTTTCCCTCTTATTATTTTTTAAATCGGTGACTTATGGTAATACATAAAAGTGGAATTCATTGTGATATATTCATACATTGCATAACGTAGTTTGGTCAGTCTCATTCCACTGTTCCTCCCCTTTCCTATCTATTCTTCCTCCCCATCAGTCCCCTTCCTCTACTCCACTATTCTTCCTTGTATTTTCATGAGATCTCCCCTTTTTAATTTCTTGATAAACAAAAATAGTGTCTTGTCATTAACTGCACCACACTCAGAAAACTCTGCTCCTAGACAGTGGCAACATTTTGTCAGAGTACTGGACTGGTAAGCTTATCCAGAATTAATAAACTGGTTGAAGAGTGTAAGGTAATTTTCTTAAAATTAAGTATGATGAAATAACCATTTCATGCATGGTCTGTTCTGAGTGCTTTGGCTGGTAATATAAACATAGGCTTCCTATAGAAGTTTTTTAAATCAAAATGTTACTAAACTCATTTAGAGTAAATTTTTAAAGTATCTGGAATAAATTTCATAAGATTCCAAATAATATAGTCACATTGTTGTTATAAAATTTAATTAACATTGCTCCACATTATTTAAAAAGTTTCAAAGTTTTCCTTAAAAAACAACATTACTGGAAAATGGCATCTACAAGCAGGTTGTAACACAGGACATCATTCTCCAGACTGTCTACTAGATTCTCCTATCCCAAATTATTCTGCAACCCACCAGCAAGGAACTTTTCCTACATTATAGTTAAGGAATAAGGCAAAGGAGGGTTTGAAAACAGAAGGGTATCAGTCAAAACTGCGAAAGCATTGGGGAAATTAAAGTTTGAAATAATGATGGCTATTTCCATCTGAATTTCCAGTGATCAGGTAATTATTTGATCCTCTGCTCCTATGCAGTTGATTTCTCTTTTCTCTCTTACAGAGCTCTTTTAGATAAAAACGCTAAGGCTTCATGTGCTAGAACACATCTATTCCTTAGTGGAACATTTGAGGTCCTTCCCATTCTCTGCTACTTCTGCACTTGTTGCCCTTTCTTACTGTGGCACGGCCTGTGCCCTCCTTCCTTCTTGACAGGCTACTGTTTGCACTTTAAGGTTAGCAACCTCCTCAGTTAAACCTGTAAGATACCTCTGGGAAAGCCCCTTGTTCTTTTCTCCTGGGTACTAAGGCACCTGTTCACACAGCTCTGCCAGGACTTACCTATTACCTTGTGGTAGTCACCAGCCACCCCACCAGGCATGCACACCTCCACCTCTATATCCCAGGCACGAGAGCAGTGACCATCTCATGGTAAGAAGCTAACTCTGTGCATAGTCGAATGAAAGAGCAGGTGCCCACGCAACTGCTGTTTAAATCAAATAACTTCCATATATATAACACCTTAATTATTTCCATCTTAGAGTGTTTTAATAGAAATTTAAATTTTCCTTTAACTAATAGATAGTTGTTAAATTCTGCAGAATAGACCATTAAGGAAATCAAGAAGCTGAACTATTTTTGCTGCATAATTTAATATGATGTTAAAGAAGATTAGAGTTAAGCCAAAATCTTTAAATAGAACATTTAATTCTCAGCAGCACTTGGATGTACTTCACTTTGAAGTAAATTACATTTGTTTTAATTCATTGAAAAAGCACATTGTTGGCACATTATCAAAATCATAATATAATTTTTAATTAGGGGCAACTGCACACATAATCCTAAAGACTATAATCCTAAGTAGAATTTTTTACTTCATTTTTGGTATTCATTTCATCCATGGTATCAAGTCTTCTAGACACATTATTATTATTTTAAAGAGAGAGGGACAGTAAGAGAGAGAAGGAGAGTACTGATTTTATTTAGTTTTTCATGTGGCTTTCGTTGTTCTGAGACTTTGTTGTGTACTTGTGTACGTGGTGCTGGGGTTCAAACACAAGTCCTTGCACTTGCCGGGTAAGTGCCATAACCGCTGAGCCACTGCTTCAGCCCCGTATCATGGTTTTAAATCCCTTTATTATTCACTATAATTTCTTGAAACTTCATCTTTCACAGAAAAATTTCTATTTTTATTTTCATGAAGAAAGTTTTATTAGTACAGAATACTTTTTTCTTTAAAATAAATTTTTTCTTTCAAATGGTTACTGGTAACTTATATGGATTAGTTGAAAAGAACAAACAAATGGCATAGTTCTACTAAATACAGTATCTTTTCTAACATTTTACAATACGACTACTCAGCAGGGAGTAACCAGGGTGTATACATATGGATGTATGACATGAAATGTACATGACAAAATTTAAGCCATAACTACTGCTTTTAGAGCCAGTAATGGCTCGTGGCCATGTTCAACTCTTTACTGCTTCGCGCAGCTGGTAGGTGTTGGCAAATCATAACCTCAGAGAAACCTGTTGTCTCTAAATTTGATACTAGAGCTGAATTAAGGAGAACAGGAATTTGGCTTTATTAAATGCAATTCAGATCCATAGCATAAAATAAAGTAGCACATAGACATGATTAGCAAACTCAGTTATTTGTGTACCCTAGACTGAAATAAATGATTCTCGTGTTCTCTTGTTTGGCTGCCCAAGACAGTACTGTTTTATGCCTTGTTCCAATGTAATTATGAAGATGCTCATTTGACTCACAAATGTGTCACTACTTGAGTGTACACTTTATGGTCACCTAGTCATTCTCCTTCTAAATGAAGCAGTCCCACCACAGAAAGCATGTGATGTGGAAGAAAGGGGACACCAGCTTAATCATTTCAGACAAGTATATATTTTTGCATTAATTTTATAGCCAGATTTTTTCATATACACAGGAAGCTAGTTTGCAATCAATATATACTTGAATAACTTTGCACCTAGTAGAAATTTAGTCATTATTTGAATTTTAGCTTGATTTAAAACTGTTATAATAGGGTTATCTTACCTTTTAGTCTAATCAACATATTTTGCAAGAATAAATAATTTATATATCTCTAAGTCTTATGAAACAGAAAAATCTGGTGATAGTTCACACTTGCTTATCTAACATTATAAATTAAACCTTAATTTTAAATGAATTAAGATTAATTCATTTAAAAATGAATATTTACTTCATTAGTTTCATTTCAGAAATACAAAGCATATTCTTGGAATTACTTTTCATCTCCTTCTATAACCTTTTTTCTCCCTGATTCCACTGGTCCATTCTGATCTACCAAGTGATTTTTTAATTAGTCACAGGCTAGTGTAATTTCTTAAGGTATAACAGTAAAAAAAGGGACTTTAGTACCAGTGAATGTCAGAGGAAATGGCATTCTTCCTCAAAGATTATTTTACATTTAAATTATCTCATGAATTACAACTGCTAGATACAATTAAGTAGAAGCCTTTAGATAGAAGTTGAAAAGATATATCCTCATAACAATTAGTATAATTTTAAGTGGTTACAGAGCATCAGTTAAAAATGCTTTTACTTTATCTCATATCAAAATACATAAATGTATAGATTCACTGTATATAACCTAACTGGTATAAATTGACTTGGGAAGAAACTAAAAAATACTTTCCTTATTTGTTTCACATAAAAAAATGCACAGTTAACTGGTAGTTAGTGATCTCATCTGTTAATATAAAACAAGTTTTGGTGTACAACCTGAATTGTCAGGAATACGAGCTAATAATTATTTTCCAGAACATGCTTCAAAGCAACAGCATTTCCAATTAATAGCACAATTGAAGTATTTTATATATTATACACGCAGAGCAGAAGTAACAAATATATGCTTGGTAGCCATCATCCCTATTCTTAGAAAAGAGAAGGAAGAGAAGGAATACCATTTGATTGTAGGGTCTGTTGGGCTGAGAGTGTAAGTTTCTTTAGATGTATCATTCAGGCTAAATAATTGAATAAACGTTTTCATCAAGTGCACCAGAAGTAAAATTTTCAATTTATCTCTTTTTATTAAATAACAGAAATTTTGTGTGTGTGGTACTACGGATTGAACCCTGGACCAGAACATTTTCAGTAAATGAATTTTAGTTGGAAGTCTTTATATTATCTCCTTATAAAAGAGGAGATGCTCTGGGAGGAAAAGGGAGGAGACAGAACTTCAGTCCCATCCCTCATCCCTGCTGCTCACGCCTAAATGCCATGTTTCCTCACAAAGAGCAGGAGTAACACAAAGAGGAGGGGCAAAGAGAAGAGATATGGTTCAGTCATCTACGGAGTGTTTATAAAAATAAATAAAAAATAAAAGTCTTTCTTTCAAAAGCCTGGAGTTTCAAAAATTAAATCTGCAACTGCTATATATAGAAATTGAAATAACTTTGATTAAGAGCACCAATGATCAGGAAAGTATTGCCCTGAGTCATCTTTTCTGATTTACATGTTTAAATTCAAATGATTTCAAATTAGACACTAACTGGTAGCAAGTTGGTTTGTTACTAAATATAGTGCCTCAACTAATTTTAAGTGGATCTTATATTATCTGTGCTAACAGGTGCACAGAAGAGAAAATGAAATGGATGGAGCAACACTTTGGCAACATCTGGATAGGATATGTAACTTGTATTCCTCACAAAGTAGTCTGATTGCCTTTTATTTTCACTTCCAACTTTTATTATATTCTTTTGGTGTAAAAGTCATGCATGCGACACAATTATTCAAAGCTATATTACATATGGAGTATTTATAATTGACAACTTCTAATGGTGTTATTCATTTCATAAATTACACATATTGAAGAGAGTTTAATGGCAATTTTCAAATACATTTTCAGTGGGGATGATTTGCAAGATAAAAATACTCAGTTTGCTAAAGGACAGCCTTCATGATGCTTGTCTTTTTTCCTATTAATATTGATTCATACAATGGGAACATTTCTCAGTCAACTAAACAATACCTCTCGCTGGGCTTCTGCCCACAAGTTAGGCCTTGTATTACTGATGAATACCCACAAGCCAGTCCTTGTACTATAAATACACTATGAGATTGGGGATATTTTAAATAAGCCACTCATTCTGGAAATATGTACCTCATAAGCTAGGTCATAGTTTAGCTAAGGAGATACGGTGAATTTAGCAAATGTTTGAAGAGACTAACAGGATAAAATGAGGAGGATCAATTAAGTAGATAAGGTTTTTGTTACTTTAATGACTCATTTAGGGAATGCAGTAATTTCATTTAAATACTAGTGATGTAGGTCTGGAGATGTAGCTCAGTGTAGAGTGCTTGCCATCATGTGTGAAGTCTTTGGTTCCCAGCACTTCCAAACATAAAAATGCATGCATATACATACTTAGTAGGGTTCTGTATATGCTGTTTAGTGTTTATGTTCTCTAATTGGTCAAACACACAGATGTCCCACTTTGCTCACCAAAATATAAAAAGCACAACTATTCCTTGCCTATTTGTTTATACTTCCCTAGATTTTACACTGCAAAGTAAAGGAGGCAGCCAGCGTTCTCTAAATGAATTGCTTCTGAATATATGAGTTTTGGGTTGCCAGAAGAATGTCAGGACACTGAAATATGTTAGGTGCAATTGATAGTGTTTCTGCCAAGAAAGTTAGAAACACATTAATTAGGACAAACTAGGATACTACCCCCACATTTCCTCTATAATGTTAGTTTTTAATGTCAATTAGTAAAGTAAGAAATATATGTTCAAAAATAGAGTAAAAAATATGGATGAAAGAGTTTATTTAATACTAGTTTATAATCTAATCTTTAGAATATAAATGATCTATATAAGTTATCATTGAAATTAGAATGAACTATATATCCATAACATGGAGAAAAGCTAAATTAATCATGACTTCTAAAGCTACATGCTGCTAACAAACTTTCTAGGCTACCTCATGCTTTGAACTGTTTCTGCATGAGCGCAGTTCCTTTCTTATTTTCTTCTTCCTTCCTTTCCATTCCCTCCCTCACCCTAACTTTTCTTTTTCTTCCTCCCTTCTTCTTTCTTTCCTTCCTCTCTGCCTTCCTTTCCTCCAATTTCATTATTTGGATGCTCCTTCATCACTTCCTTTGGTCACATATAGCAATGAGGAGCCAATAATCTCCACATTCATGTTTCTACCCTATGCCTCATCTCATGCCAATTCCATTGAGCAGCCCCTGACCACTGTACAACAAATAGATTAGTATCAACTCATCTTGTCCCCAAACCTGCCTTCTTCAGCATTCACATGTTTGTTGGTGCCATTTTTTTAAGTTAAAAATTTTGGAACAATGTTTGACAGTTCTCCCTCTCAATACCCATAAATTTTCCTTATGTGAAAAATATTAATGACCATTATTCCTTTCTGCATACCAGTCACCACAACCTCCAAATCTTATTTTAGGAAGCCTTTGATTCTGGTTTCACCTTATGCTACCTTATTTTACTAAAGAAATCAACATACTGATCTCTTAACTGACTTGTTTCAGAGACTTCAATTTTTTTCCCAATTTCTGCCTTGAGAAGTCCACATTCCAATACTAAAATGCTATCTCATATCCCCTATCTTATTTCAAAATTTGGTACTTTGCAGTTATATAATGTTATATTCCCTGAGTAAGTTAAAAAAGAAAAGAAAGATCTCTGTGTAATTAATTTTAATATAAATGTATATCTTTTATTTATCCATATTGCTTTTCATCTTATATGAGTTCGTCCCTTTGCTCCAGCCAGTCCTGGTAATTTTGAATCTATACCAAGTTCTTTGGGGCATTATCAACCTAACTTTATCAGCAATATGTCATATAAACATGTTGAAATGTTTTCATCCAAGCATACAATGAAAATATAAAATGACTTAGGGCCAAGGGAAAAATTCTCATCTATATCTCTAGAGATCTCCAAAGAACTGTCAGTCAATCATAAACACAATGCTCAAGTGTTAAACCAACTTTTAGGTTCAAATAATACGACCATGTAGGACAAAAGCATCTTGGAAATCTTTGCCAAACATTTGTTAACCATCAAGGTATGTAAAAGTATAAGACAATAATGTACTACAAACCCAGAAACATATCTAAATGGAAATCAGTCCTTTCCTATCATCTCTGTAAGATACACAAACTGAAGCATACTTATATCTTGCATTCATGTAAACCTAGTACATTAACTATTTATGTTTTGCCTGGAGTGAGTAAATTTTTTTCCTATTTTCCAGTGAGAAACAAAATTGTTAAATATGTTAACATCTTCCATTTCAAAAACAGAGATCGATATGTTAGAAGAAAGATAGGAGAGAGGTAGAGAAGTAACTTGGCTTGTAAACGAATGTTCCAAATCCCTTGCTATCATTTGCTTTCTTCCTGTGCTGGAATATTTGTTAGGAAAACAAAGAAATCAAGGGAAAAACCAACCACACAAACAAAATTTCCCTAGTCTGAAAGAATTTGTGGAATGACACTGCGAAATACTGTTTTCTAAGAATACAAAAAATAGCACCACAAATGATGTGAATTCAAGAAACAACCCCCTAAAATGAAGTGGAGTGTATGTGTGAAAACATGAAGTCCTTTGCAGACTATAATGAGTAGAAATATGGGCTTGGGAACTTTCATTAATAAACAGCTTCATATTGCATGCCTTTACAAAAACATAAATGCTTACTCCTATTGTCAATTATATCTAAAAAGAACAAGGAGTGGTAGGAAACGAATAGAAGGGGCAATGTTGGAACTGAGTTAAAGCATGGTACACTCCACACATTTATAAGTATGTCACTGTATATTACTATAGTTATGTATATAAAAATGTTCTTCATAGGTATAAGAATTATGTCAATGTACTTGGATATGTCACTAAAAATATAGGACCAAGAAAGAGAGGCAAGGGATCTGGGGAATGGGAGGAGGGAGGTAAGGGTGAGTGTATTTGTGGGGTGTATTGAACAAATTGTAGTGCTGTATTGTGTGCATCTATGAATATGTGACAACAAATCCCATTATTATATGAAACTATAATGCACTAATGAAAATAAGAAAAAAAAAGAAATAAACAGCCTCACTTTGTCTCAATCTTAGTGGCAAAAAGGCCCAAGTAAGGTAAAAGTTAAGGTGTGAGTCATATAGAAATGGGTTTACATCTTAGTGTGGTCATAAAACAGTGTTGTGAACTTGGCTAACTTCTCTACACCTTAATTTCCTCATCTGTAAAATTAGGGGATGAGATGATACAAAAAAAGATTAAGAGCATGTGAAAAGAGATCATATACATAAAGTGCTTATTTTATCTTCTATAACTTGGCAACTGTTTATTGAGTGGTCACTGCTTTGTTAGAGTACCTTATGCAATGTCCATTCACCCAACTCTTTTCTCTTTTCTACACCTTGTGACGATTTCACTGTTCTGTTGTTTTACTCCTGTCAATTCTTGAAAATGAATGTGTTAATGTGCTAGTTAATCTTGCACATTATTATGTTGTGCATATATAATATAATTATGTTGCTGTGAGGGTGTTTCTCTAGAAGACACCTTTTAACACTTTCATTTCAAAAATAAGAATGAAAAGATTTGCCTTTTACTAACGAAATTCTAAACATCAGAAAACAAGCTAGAAAATATTATTTTAGCCAGAATGTAGAAAGGCCAGGTTAGCATATACAGGTTTAGATAAGTCCATTCCTAAAATACCCTTTGTTTAGTGTTTTGAAGGAAATTGGCTTGAAGGAGGAAAACAAATTAATAATTAAAATGCCTACCAATTAATGAGCAGATGTTATGTGCCAGGGATGTGCTTCACATACATTTTTAAAATTTGTTTCTTATGTACACAAAGATAAACATTATCCTCATTTTAGCAGACTAAGGACCAGAAAAAGTGATTATTTTTCTACGTCTACAGAGCCAGTTGAGGTGGAGCAGGATTTGAATATAGATCTTACTAACTCCTGAGATGTGCTATTTACCATGGTGTTATGAAGTACTTTCATCTGGTCACCCATAGAACCTGCTTTCACTGGGAAAAATAAAGTGTAAACACATTGAACAGCTACTTCCTCATACATTTTACAAAAAAAAAAAAATAGGTTTCTAATGTCTGTTGCTAGTAATTATGGGAATGCAACTACACTTACTATAGGGTTCTTGGTCTTTTTTTTTCCTGTCTCTATCATTCTTTTTTTTTATTAAATGGATATAGAGATACAATTGAGGGGGAAACATTATCAAACATTCAAGAACCAATGTATATATACTTAGTTATCCAGGGCTACTGCCATATCATGGATGCCCAGCTTGGGTTCCCCATGTTGCTGTATCCCCCAGTAGAACCCCTGAGTTAAATGGATATCTTGTGGAGGGCAGAGATCTCCTTCTGAGAAGATTCCCCCATATTCCCACCCTCCAGTCTCCTAGGTGTTCTTCCTACATCCTCCAGCCCCCATCCCCACCCTACACCTCCAAGTATCCTAGGGAGTCATCTCCCTGTTGTGTTGAGAATCATACAATTAAAGTTATTATTAGCTTAGCTGTCTAACATACTGCTTCCCGATGTATTCTAGCTTCCACAGATGACAGAAATCATTCAGCTCTTTAGTCTCTGATATTGGGATACTTCACTAACCATAATTCTTTCCATCTCCATCCATTTGATATCAAAAGCCATAATATCTTCTTGTCTAATGGCCAAGTAGTATTCCATTGTATACATGTACCAAAGCTTTTCTATCTACTTATTGAGTGGGAGCATCTAGGTTGGTTGCATAATCTAGCTATAGTAAATTGAAGCCACATCACTAAAATATGCTGATTCTAACTTTTTTGGGAAAATACCCAGGAGTGGGATAGCTGAGTCATAAGGTAGTTCTATCCTTAATTTTTTGAGGATTCTCCATACTGCTTTCCATAGTGGCTGAACCAGTTTGCAGTTCCACCAGCAGTGTAACAGTGTTCCTCTTTTCCCACAGCCCCTCCAGCATCTATTGTTGTTGGAAATTGTCATTTTTGCCACTCTAAGAGGAGTGAGGTGGTATCTCATTGAAGTTTTGATTTGCATTTCCCTTATAACTAATGATGTAGAGTATTTTCTCATGTAATTATGGGCTTTCTGGACTTCCTCTGGTAAGAAGTTTCTTTTTAGATCCATAGCCCATTTATTGATTGGATTATTTGTGATTTGGGTGTTTAGTTTCTTTGGTTCTTTATATATTCTGGATATTAGCCCTCTGTTCGAGGTGTAGCAGGCAAAGGTTTTCTCCCATTCTGTAGGTTCTCTCTTGATGCTCTTGACTAGATCTTTAGCTATGCAAAAACTTTTTAGTTTAATTGCATCCCATTCATTTATTCTTGACTTTACTGCTTGAGCCATGGAAGTTTTGTTAAGGAAGGGGTTTCCAACTCCTATGTCCTGTAGTGTTGATCCTACTTCTTTTTCTAGTAAGTTTAAAGTTGTTGGCTTAATATCCAGGTCTTTGACCCATTTCGATTTAATTTTTGTGCAGGGCGAAAGGATCCAGCTTCAGTTGTCTGCACATGGTAGTCCAATTTGTCAAACACCATTGGTTGAACAGGCTATTTTTCTTCCACACTATGGTTTTGCCCCCTTTATCAAATATCAAATAGTTAAATATACGGGGGTTTATCTCAGGATCTTCTATTCTTTGCCACTGATCTTTGGTTCTGTTTTGATACCAATACCATGCTGCTTTTGCTACTATGGCTCTGTAATATAATTTCAGGTCAGGGATTGAGATACCCGCTATTTCTTCCTTTCTATAGAGTAAAGTTTTGGCTAGTCTGGGTCTCCTGTTATTCCTTATGAACTTGAGAATTGCTTTTTCTATATCTGAGAAGAATGCCATAGGTATCTTGATGGGGATTGCATTAAATCTGTATAGGGCATTGGGTAGAATGGGCATCTTTATTATATCGATTCTGCCTAACCATGAGTATGGAATGGTTTTCCATCTTCTCAGGTCTTCTGTGATTTCTTTTTTTAGTGTTTGATAGCTTTCTTTCTATAGGTACTTAATATCCTTTGTAAGGTTAATGCCCAAGTATTTCATTTTTTTTGAGGAGATGGTGAATGGGAGAGATTTCCTGATTTCTTCTTCTGCAGATTTGTTGCTGGAGTAAAGGAATGCTAGTGACTTACTGGAGTTGATCTTGTAGCCAACTACTTTGCTAAAATGGCCTATAAGTTCTAGGAGTTCTCTGGCTGATGTTATTGGGTCTTCTAGGTATAGAATCATGTCATCAGCAAATAGAGATAACTTAACTTCCTCTTTTCCTATATAAATACCTTTGATTTCCTTGTCTTGCCTGATAGCTCTGGCAAGGGTTTCAAGTACTATATTGAACAAGAGTGGGGATAGCAGATAGCTTTGTCTTGTGCCTGAATTCAAAGAAAATGCTTTCAGTTTTTCTCCATTGAGGATAATGTTGTCTATGGGTCTGTCGTAAATGGATCTGACATAGTTAAAGTATCTTCCCTTGATCCCTATCTTTTCCAAAGTTTTGAGCATAAAATGATGTTGAATTTTATCAAATGCCTTCTCTGAGTCAATTGAGATGATTATATGATTTTTGTTTTTAATTCTGTTTATGTGGTGAATTACATTCATTGCTTTGCCTATGTGGAATCAGCCTTGTTTTCCTGGAAAGAAGCCCACTTGATGATAATGTATTATCTTTTTAATGTGCTTTTGTATCCGATTAGCTAAGATTTTATTAAGGACTTTTGCATCAACGTTCATCAGGGAAATTGGTCTCTAGTTTTCTTTTCTTGACAAGTCTTTGTTGGGTTTTGGAATCAGTGTAATATTTGCTTCATAAAAAGTGTTTGGGAGTGATCCCACTCTACCAATTTCCTGGAAGAGCTTGTAGAAGATCAGTGTTAGTTCTTCTGGGAAGGCTTGGTAGAATTCTGAAGTATATCCATCCGGTCCTGGGCTTTTCTTTTCTGGGAGAGCTTTGATTGCTGTTTCAATTTCACTATCTGTGATAGATTGGTTTAGATTTTCAACGTCCTACTGTATTAAAGAGGGGATGTTATGTGTGTCCAAGAACCTGTCCATGTCCTCCAGGTTATCAAACTTGTCAGAGTATAAATTTTCAAAATAGGTTCTGATAATCTTCTGGATTTTGGATGAGTCTGTGATGATATCCCCTTTTCCTCTTTGATTTTGTTGATTTGCTTCATTTTGTTCTTCCTTTTAGTGAGGTTGGCAAGGGGTCTGTTGATTTTGTTTATTTTTTCAAAGTTTGTAATTTTTTTTTGTTCTCAATTTCATTGATTTCAGCTCTGATTTTGGTAATTTTCTGTCTTCTGTCAGCTTTGGTGTTGGATTGTTCCTCCTTTTGTAGTAGTTTGAGTTGAAGTATAAGGCTATTTATCTGGTCTCTTTCTAGATTTTTGATGTCTGCACTCTCTGCTATAAATTTACCTCTTAAGAATGCCTTAATACTGTTCTAGAGGTTTCGGTATGTTGTTTCATCATTCTCGTTCAATTCCAAGAACTTCTTAATTTTTGCTTTCATTTCCTCTTTTACCCATCCTTCGTTTAAGAGGTAATTATTCAATTTCTAAGTATTTGAGTAGTTTCTGTTGTTTCTCTTGTTGTTGATTGCTAAGATCATAGCATTATGATCTGACAGAATATATGGGATTATATCCACTTTTTTATATTTGTTAAGATTATCTCAGTGAACTAGGATGTGGTCTATTTTATAGAAAGATCCATGAGCCGCTGAGAAGGTAAATTCAGCTGTCTTAGGATGGAATATTCTGTAGATGTCTGTTAAGCCTGATTGTTTA
>PVKS010008035.1:0-29820 GCA_004027875.1 Aplodontia rufa
GCCTTGGTCAGTCTCATAGCAGGTCCTTGGGGGCCACATTGGTATCCTATGGCAGAACTGGCTGAGGAAGACAGTACTCAGGACAGCAGGTCCACACTGGCTTTCAAAACATCTGGTTTTCTTTGGAGGGTTTGTCTTGAATAGAATTTTTCATGTCTGAGGATTGAAAATATCAGGGAAGGGAGGTGGTATTAAGAATGCCCCAGAATGCTCAAGATTACCAGGGTCTGTGGTTCATGAGGTCAGACCTGGTCTGCCCAGTGTCCAAAAGGATATTCTTCTAAGCTTCCACAGTTACACAGTAACTGCCTGGGCTCTCAGTGCCCAGGTACCAGTTTGCGGCAGAGTCATCGGGAGTTTCTGGGAGCAGTGGTGATCCTCATTGTGCAAAAGTAAGAAAAAGGGCGGCTCCAAGGCTTAGTAACTTGCGCAAAGACAGAAGCTCAGGAAGCCCACACAGCAGCTGTCCTGGCAGGAGCAAGCAGGTCTCCAAACTGCTTGTTCTGTTTCCTCTTCCAAAAATACATCTCCACCGCAGAACAAGACCATTGTATTGTTTTAGCCCTCTGCTATGGTTTGAATATGGTTTGCTCCGAAATTCGTGCTGGAATTTAATCCCAATTATGAGGTTTTAAGAAGCGGGATGAAGTGGAACCTTTAAGAGGGGATCATGGCTCTACCCTCAGGAATGGATTAATCCACTCAAGTGGTAAATGGATTAGTGGGTAATGGTTGTCAGGAGAGTAGATCTACCAGAAGAGTCACTTTGGCCAGGTCTCCACTTGATGCTTTAAGCATTGGGACACTGCCGGCAAGAAGGTCATCTCTAAATGTGGCCCCTTGATCCTGGTCCAGATCCCTGAGCACAAATAATCCCACCTTTTTAAAAAAATAATTTACCCAGCCTGTGGTATTGTGTTATTAGCTTAAAGGGGCTATGTCATCTCCTCTCCTTCCTCGCTCCGACCTGGCCTCTGAAGGTGTTAAAAAGGAAAACTGAGCCAAAACCTGCCCTTGATTTCTGCTGTTCATTCAGGCCAGTCTGCAAGCCCCACGTGACCTTCAGGGGCTAAAGTCACTTGCCAAATTCAGCCACACCTTCCTTCAACCTCTGCCACGCCTTCCATGTTTCCCCGCCTTTTCTTTGTGTTGGATGAAGGTCCTTCCTTTATACACCCCTTGCTTTCTGTTCTATTTATCTCATCCTAATAATTGAAGTTTTAAAAACATCTTTTCCAGTAGCTTGCTTCTTTTAAGTCTTTCAATTAAAAAAAAAACCAACAACAATCAAAAAACCAACTAGTCACCAACACCCGAGTACTGTCACGCTTCAAAAATTTAAATTATACTTCATTTGGCATAATCTGTGTTAAAACAATTCAGCATTATGTCTACTTCAAATGCGCTAGGTACCCTCAGGGCAGAGTTGTGTTTTGTTGGAGAGATATTAAATCTGTTTGGAACTCACCAAGAAATAGTGTCAGGTGGGGAAATCTGGGGCCGTTGGAACCTTGACTGATCACATTTCAAAGCCTAGTGCTTTTGCTAACGGGCATCTTCCCTTAGAAATAAGCAATCCTATTACTCAGAGCCTTCACTGCACACCATGGCTTTGAAGGAATTTGATAGTTTGCGAATTCAAAGTTGAAAATTAAAGACCCACGAATAAGACCTGAATCCATTTATTCACGGTAAAATGAATATAGCTTTGAAGTCTGTCCTCATTAGGATCATCCAAATGTAATCTGTGATCTCGTGTGACGCTGCTTAACTAACTTCTTGCCCGGGAAAGGAGACCCGTTTTCTAACAGGAATGCTGCCTTCAAAGGACTCCAGAGCTATCATGGACTAACAGTAACTGAAGTGCACTTCTTTTTCAAGGCTATTTCACTGGTTTCTTAATCGGTGTTGTTTTTATTTTGCCAGGTGCAGGGTACTTCCTCCTCCTCCCCTAAAATGCATGAAAATAAATCCCGGACCCTGCAGGAGGGATCAAAGCTTCCCCACTCACAGAAGAATGTCTATTCCTCCAAGCTCAGGGAGGTTTCCTAACTAATGAACTAGAACATTGTCAGAAGTCTGGTTGCCAAGTAATATATTAAAGTGCTTCTCTAACGATATTTCTGCAAGGTAACCATAAAACCATAAAAAGCACACTAAGCTTCAGTGAAGCAAGCACTTTTAAAAAATAACCAAATGCCTCTGAAGGAGAGAAGAGGTCAATGTGGCATGCAAAAAAGCTAAAGGGAATCTGACAAATTGGAAAATAAAGTCCAAATAATTTTCACTTCTAAAAAAAAGTGTGGGCACAAGGTAGAGGATTCTAGGAAGCAGGCCCTAGCGGACTTGCCTAAATATCTCAATGTCTGACTTTAAATCTCTCCCTTTCCTTTCATGTTTGTCTGTTTGTAACATGGAGTTGTTGTACACATAACTCCAAACGTGCTCCATCTTTTTTTTTTCAGGGCTGAGGACCAAACTCAGGGCCTTGCGCGTGCTAGGCAAGCGCTCTGCCACCGAGCTAAATCCCCAACCCCCAAAAGTGCTCTATCTTGAAAAGAAGAAACTTCTCTTTATTTGTGGAATTTCTACCAGAGAATTTAGCAATAGCATATAAAAGTCTTGAATATCAAGGATCTTGTCTTAGTCAGTCTGGGCTGCTCTACTAGGCAGTAGAGCTAGACTATGGAGTCAACCCAGATGCTCCTTCACTGGACGAATGGATTAAAAAACTGGCATATATATATATATATATATATATATATATATATATATAGTTCTACTCTGCTATTATAGAGAATGATATCATGGCATTTCAGACAAATGGATGGAGATGGGAAAAATTATGCTGAGTGAAATATCTCAAACTCAGAGACTCAAGGGCTGAACGTTTTCTCTCATATATGGAAGCTAGAATACAATCTAAGAGAGATTGAAAGTTAGCTAAGCTAAATAATAACCTCAACATAGGTGAATTTTTACATAAGCAGAGGGAACTATAACTATGCAGTTGGGGGGAGAAGGGAGGTGGGCAGGGAGGGGAAGGAGGGATAGAGGGTTATCAGTGTAGTTGGGAACCCTCGACTCCCATGAGAAACCCAACTAACTTGGGGGTAAAGTAGGGGAAGCATGGGAACAGGGAGTGGTCAAAATGGGGAGACCTTGGACTAGGACCAGCCGTAACTTACTTTGTCAATGTCCATATATTCATGAATGTGTAACAACAATTCCCTATAATATGTAAGACTATGTTGACTGAATTAAAAAAAAAAAGAAAAAAAAACCCAACAAATACTAGACAGTGGATGGCTTAAACAAAAGAAATTTATATCTCAATCAGGCAAGAGACTGGGAATTCCAAGATCAGGGTGCTGGCCTGGCTGGGTGCTGGCAAGGGCCTGCTTCTTGGCTGCCTTATTGCTATGTCCTCATATGTTAAAGAAAGATGTAATTTCTATCGTGTCTCTTTTTAAAGGGTACTAATCCTATTCATGAAAGCTCCACCCTTGTGACCTAATCATCTCTCAAGGGTCCCACATGCAAGTATTATCACATTGGGGCCTAGGGATTGAAATTTAAGTTTTGGGAAACCAAACATTTAGTCCATCACAATCTCTTTATTAGAACCAGTATAATGAGGATTTACCACTCAAAATATAGATAACACAATGCATGAAGCTCTACAAGGGGCCACTCTGAAACAGTTTAGGGAGGTATTTCCTTGGCTCCACTTGTCACTTTGCCTTCATTATTTAACTGTGGAACCTCCCTGTCATCAGTGAAGCTAAGAAGCCCGCCATCTTGGTCTGTGTTAGTGCGAACCTATGTGGCTCCACTGTGTGCTGTACAGACCTGACCAGTCTTGCAGCACCTGGTCCATTCAAGATGGACACAATGCTGTTGTGTGTATATGAATGAATGACAGCTGAGAGTTATCAGAGGTGCACCCTTCATATTCTTCAATTAAATCCAATCAAATGACTGGTTTATTCCAAAATAATTATTTTTATTATTTAACACTGTTGATTACTTTAATTGGCTAACCTCATTAGTATTGGAAAATGATTTATTCAAGATCACAGGATTAAAATAGTTTTCAAAATATGGTGTTCTGGATCCAAATGGAAGAAGCAAAGAAGAATAAGGTCCATATTAATGAGTATTATATACTCATGAGAACCCTCCTCAAAAACAAAAACAAAAGCGAAATGCAGTTTCTTAGCTGTGATGGCATATCCATGTAATCCCAGCTACTAGGGAAGCTGGGCAGGAGGATCTCAAGTTTGAGGCCAGGCTCAGCTCAGCAACTTAGCAAGACCGTGTCTCAAAATAAAAAAATGAAAGTATTGAAACAGTTCTCGCTTTGCACAGATTCTTCCAGGCAAGTACATATTAAATGAGCAAATAACGGGCAGAACAATCACTCTGGCTTTCTGGACTATCAGGGCAAGTACTGGGTATGAGTCCTTCAGCTAAATTCTGCATGGATGCTTCCGTCTTTAGGAGTGTAACAGAGAATGCAATGAAAAGGTAAAGAAATTGCTGTGTTAACAAAATCTCTGGATTCAACTGAATCTGGGTTCAAATCCAGGTGACCCTGGCAAGTTGCCATTTTGAGCCTCAGTTTACTAATTTATAAAATGAGCTAATAACAGCATTTGAGCCTTACAGGATGATTGTCATGCATGCTCAGGGCTTCTCATGTTGCCTGGCACATGGGGAACACTCAATATATGGCTGTTGTTATTTATGATTTCAAAATAATTATTTAAAAATGCTACAGGAGTTGTTTCCTTGGTTAGGGGAGGTTGGACTAGATGACACTCCCGATCCCTTTCAACCATCATATTCTATTATCCATGTTACTTTTTCCACCCTCAATTGACCCCTGCTCCCACCCCTATCAGTGCCCACCTAACAAAAACAAATGCAATACCTATTCACTGACTGCTCACCATGGGCCTCACATGTGCAACCAACGAATCCTTCTCAATGGCCCTGCGAGGCTGCCTCCCCTTCTACAGAGGAGAAAACGGAGGCACAGAGAGGTTGGGTAACTTGCCCAAACTCATGGGACAGAGCCGGGATAAAAACAAAGCAATGAGGTTCTAGAACCCAGGATCCTAACTGTGTCCTATAACTAACTTCCTAGGCAACCTAAAATTCTGCCTCAACAACTAAACAACACACAAGTAAACTACTTGTAGCTGATGGAAAAGTGGTAAAAGATCAGCGATGGCTTTCCATCTCCTCAGCCTCCCACACAGTTCCTCTAGCTCCAGTTTTAAGAGCTTCATTCCTAATTATCGATTTCTCTTCCTCCCCTTTCACAACACTGGGATGGGCCAGGGAATATAAATATGTATTTCTCATTTGGATGTGGGTTTAGGGTTAAAAAAAAATGGCTCCACCATGATCTTTTGATCTTTGCTTTAAAATGCAGACTGTCCAGGGAGGGGTGGAGAACCCAGAGCTCACAGAGCTCCCAGCACACTTAGGCATTTCAGAAATGTGCTTGGATGATAACTAAGAGGTCTCTCTAACAATGGAAAGTTCGAGTCCAGCTGTTAGGGCTGGAAAGGACCAGCACTTCCACCTCCTCCCCTGCCAACCTGGGAGCTGACACCTGGGCAGAGCTGGTTCCTGCCTGTGGGGTCACCCAACTCTTGCCACCTGCTGCAGGTGCTCACTTTTTGCATGTCCATGACAAGGTTCAACAGGGCTGATGGTTAATGCCTTCCATTGTATCTATGCAAATGAGGAGCTGTCTGTGCATGCCGGTAGCATTCACTCCAACTACAAAAGCACTCTAATTGTCTCAACTCAAAAGTATTCCTCTTTGCTGTCTTCTTTTTGAATATCATCCTTTCTTCAAGCAGGTTTACATTGTCTTGTGATTTCTTTTCTTTTTTTTTTTAACTACAAATTGCAGGTGATTCATTGCACTTTGTGTTGCTAAAATTTCCCCTGTACTTCATTAGCAAAAGCCTTCTCTCCCCCACCTTTCAACACTGCTTGATGAGATGCAAATAGAACCATTTCAGTTTTCCAGTTGAACAGCCATGAAAAAAGAATAATAATAATAAAAGAGCAGGGCCTCGCTTATCTCTATGTTACACATTAACGAGTTCCTCCTTTGCCAGGTTCTTCAAGGTAGGCGTACTGTAAAAAGTCAAATAATTGACAGAATAATTAATCTGGCACTTCAAGGCCATGTAAATGCTGGGATGCAGCCTTCTGATGAATTCTCCACTGAAGCATCAGTCTTCAGGAATACAATAGAAAATAAATTCAAAAGGAAGGGGAATTTCCCAAAATTTCCACTAAGATGTAATTAAAAAAATTAGTAAAAAGGCTCAGGGGAGGAAAGCTAACAAGTTCCATGTGAAATCTTCCCAGGTGTCTTCTATCCAGCCAATCTCCCCGCTGTTGACCTCTCATAGCATCTGTCTCACCTCTATCACTGTCATGCTATTTCTTTCATTAATAATAATAACTGTTAGCAATAAAAATGACCATTGCCCTTTCCCACCACAGCTAACATGGCTTCTACCACCATTTACTGAGCTAACTCCCAGGCACGGTGCAGCTCTTTCATGGAGTATCTCAGCTCATATGCTTAAGAATTCAATGAGATATCACTAGCCCCCTTTACAGATGAGGAAAGGGAGGCTCAGAGTCACAGAGTTCAGCAGCGGGAGGGTCAGGATTCCAAGATAGGTCTGACCCGAGAACCTCCATCTTGACCAGGATTCCCAGAGTTTTCTAAGTAATCTCTCCCCGCCACCACTTATGGTGCTAGGGATTGAACCAGGGGTACTCTATCACTGAGCTACATTTCCAACCCTTTTTTATTTTTTTATTTTGTGATAGGGTTTTGCTAAGTAGTTGAAGCTGGTGTTGAACTTGTGATGCTTCTGCCTCAGCCTCACCAGTTGACTGGGGATGTAGCTTAGTGGTAGGGCTCTTGCTCTGCTTCCCTCATTGTGGGGATTATGGGCATGGGCTACTGTACCTGGCAAGTTTTCTGAGTAATGGTCCTTTGATGTGGCCTTTTCCATCCCCTCTGAACCGACTCTAGGGCTTGGTGGGCACCTGAATAAATGAGTGACTACAAGAATGAAAGAACCAACTAACAAGTTATTTTTCAAAATAACGTTCCTTGTCTCAGTGGCAAAACAAGAAATGTTGCGATAGTTTGGATCTTAAGCATCCCCCAAAGCCCCATGGATTACAGGTTTGGTCCCAGCTTATGGTGCTACTAGGAGGCTGTGGAAACTTTAAGAGGGGGCCAGGCTGGAGGTCTTCCAGTCATTGGGGCAGTGCCCTTAATGGGGTGATGGAACTCCACCTTCCTCTTCCCGCCACATTTTCTTTGTGTGTGAGTATCCTGAGCATTAGGTGAATGATTTTGTTCCTATGTTTCCCACCATGATGGCTGACTTGCCTCAGGCTCATAAGCAACAGGGCTGACCCTTGGAAACTGTGAGCCAAAATAAACCTTTTCCCTTTATAAGTTGATTGTCTCAGTTATTTGCCACAGTGAGGGAAATCTGATATACACAAAGGTCTGAAACTGAGTCAAAATGAGATGATTCTTCTACCTGCCTCAGATTCAAAGAAGGGGAACCGATATTGATTCCTGCATTCTAACCACGGGTCCTGAGTGCTTCAGGTAATGTGGTAATGGTTGAAACAAATGAAGCTGACAGTGTTCAAGAGAATCTCGATTTTAGATGTAGGAAGTGTTCATATCAAAACCTTATCTTCCAGTACTGATCCACACACCCCTACCACTTAGCGAGAGATTTTTGAATGACATTTATTTTCCTTTTTATTCAAAAGTGATCAGAGGGAAGGACAGCTTTAGCTATAACTCCTAACACACACAGGTTCAGGAAATGTGAGGAGACAAACCAAACAGATAATAGGAAGGAAAGCGTCACACATTAGTTAGAATGAAAGTGCTTTTGGTTACAAAACTGCCTGCTGCTTTCCTGTCCCCTGTTAAGGGGACGTCAGTGTCAACTCCCCACTCTTCAACCCTTCCTCCCGCTCCCTGCCAATGTTCCTGGCCTCCCCTGGGTAACTGAGGGTGCTGAGGGATGCCATCTGGTCCACCTCACCTTTCCTCTCCTGTAAGTCAAGGCCCATTTCCGCTACAGAGCTTCCCCCTTTTGTCAGCACAGGAAGTGAGGATCCCAACCTGGGTACTTGGGGTGGACCTTGAGTGGATACCTCTGGAAAATTTCTGGCCTCAGGGTAGGAAACTGTCCCAACACCCTCCACATTAGTTTTAAACTTGCTTTGGCAATCACTTTGGAGTTGGCTGCTTTCCACAGCTCCTATTCCTCTTCTCTTTCGGCTCATCCACAGTCCTAGGCTTTAAATATGAGAGCCTGCTAGGAAATGAAACTGACTGCTGCTCAGATGCTTAAGAATTATGAAGGGAGGAAGCTGATGTTTAGATTTATTCCCCTCTGCCCCCTCCCACTCACACCATGGACCACATATTTTCCCCTCAGAAAGGAAAACATTCCTGACCTGTGTTTAAATGTTTATCAGAAGCTGTCTGGACTTGCGGGAGTCTCTGAAGTCACATTCTTTGTTAGTCACATCCTTCTTGGTGTGTGGCGTGACTGCCTATCAGGCCATGAGGAATGCTTGGACCTGGAGCAAAAACCGTTTGGCTGGAAGCATCAACTACCACCCAGGGATTTTGTCTGAGCTCAAACACAAGCAGAAACTTCCAGGGTCCTTGGGCTTCCAGGTGGCAGGGGGACTCCTCTTAGTTTCTAATTCTGTGGGAATTTGATTTTAAAACAAAGCCCCAGCATGAAGCCTGGACCCAGAGAGGGAAAAGTGGATTCTAGTTCTTAGCACAAAACAAGGGACTTTGCAGAATTTCATCCTGGCTCCTTTTGGGAGGTCATAATCAAACCCCTTTGCCTTCCTGATCCTTTGACACTGATAAATTAGTTCATCTTTGGGGTTTTTATGTAGGGAACTTGTGTCCAACAGACTTTGGATGGAGGGTAAAAGGAACTGTATGTGGAGTCAATAGGTGATGCTGGTGTGCGTCTGAGAGGCAGGCAAGCACATTGGAAATGCACTGGCTGCCAGGTGGGGAGAGGGATTTGGCTCCAGTTCTCACTATAGTCTACTTGGTTCACAGGTTTTCATCTCTAAAATGGGAATGTTGAAGTAGTGATCTAGGAGGTCCTTTGGGGGTCTGGAACCCTTTTGGATTCTTTATCTCAGTAGAATCTCTACTATCTGGAGTAGAGGAAACAGGCAAAAGCTTTGGCCCAGGAGATATCAGTAACAGTAAGAATGACCTTCTTGAGCATAAGCCTGAGTTTACCAAAAAAAAAAAGTCTAGAATTTTCCTTCCCTTCCCACATCATTGTGGGTCCAAATTGAGGTCTGAGAGAAGTTGTTGTGATGTCCCGAAGAACTGCCATGTGTGAAGCTTCTAGACTGAGAGGGTGTGAGGGAAGTGGGCAGAGGAAGGTGAGCGGTGAACTAAAACCTCACTCCAGGATCATTCTAGACCTACGAGTCTGCACTCTAACTTGAAGTAAATTTAATTGTTTTGGCAATTAAAAGGAGGTAGAGAAAATTCACACTTTCAGCAGCATTTATTTTTACTTTACATGGGGAGTAGCAATGATGAAATGGGACAATATTCCTTTTTTTTTTGAAAGAAAGAGAGAGTGAATTTTGATTTTTTCTTCTGGGCATTTTTTTCATCTCCATTTAGTTGTGTGTGTGGTGCTGGGTCCTCATGTATGCCAGGCATGCACTCTACTGCTGAGCCACCTCTGCAGACTCTGCTATAGTATTCTTTTAAACCATTTTTTTTGGTATTTAAAAATCTACAAAAGGACGTGCTCATTGTAATAATTCAAATAATATAAAAGTATGAAAAATAGCAGTAAATCGCCTACTTTAATTCCACCTGTCACCAATAACTTAAATAACTGTATAAACATAGTTTTTTTTCATTTTCTTTCTTTTAAAATGACGAACATTAAATATATTACCCTGAAAAATGCCTTTTTTTTGGTACCAGGGATTAAACATAGAGGTGTTTAACCACTGAGCAACATACCCAGCCCTTTCTATTTTTTATTTTGAGACAGGGTCTTACAGAGTTGCTTAGGGCCTTGCTACGTTGCTGAGGCTGGCCTTGAGCTTGTGATCCTCCTTTCTCAGCCTCTTGAGCTTCTGGGATTTCAGGCATGTGCCTCCACATCCAGCACAAATTGCCTTTTCTCACTGAAAAATACATGTATGTTGATCTTATTAGGTCAATGCATGCAGACCAAATTCATTCTTTTCAATAGCTGCAAAATGTTCTACAACATGAATATACTTCTTTAAGAACGTCAGGATGTTTCCACATTTTTTCTGTTTACAATAAATAATCTTATACCTTTGTCCTTATGCATGAGTGCTTTTGTTTCTGTGGGAGGTTCCAAGAAGTGAGATTGTTGGGTCAAAGGGTATGAGAATGCTAGATTACTCTGAAAAAGCTCTTTAGGAATTCCTGGTCACAGCCACAGAGGATGACAGTTCTCATTTTTTCATACATTTCCCAAGAGTGGGAGTTGGGCGCTTTCCAAAATTAGGCCAAGATAAAGGAGGAAACAGTGTAGATTACTGTTATTTTAACTGCATTTTTTTTTTTTTTGTACTGCAGATTGAACCCAGGGACACTTAACCACTGAACCACATCCCCAGCCCTTTTTATTTTATTTTGAGACAGGGTCTCACTAATTTGCTTAGGGCCTTGCTAAGTTGCTGAGGCTGACTTGGAACTTGAGATCCTCCTGCCTCAGCCTCCCTAGCCACTGGGATTACAAGCTACATTGCTATGCCTGGCCTGTTTTAACTGCAGTTTGGGATCATCTGTGGGGCCGAGCAACTGTCCACATGTTTACTAGACTTTTTTTTAGTTGCTCCTCTTTGTATTCACTATTTATATTTTTTGCTCATTTTCCTATTTTGTCGATTTCCAGGAGCTCTGTTAATTACAGATATTTTCTCCTCATTTAGCACACATTTTGCAAATTTCTCCAGGCTAACATTGTCTTTCAGTTTTATCTATGGTTTGCGTTGCCATTTAGCACATGAGAGCAGCGAGGCTTCTTGGTACACCACTGCACCCCTAGCACAAAGAACAGTGCCGAGCACATAGTGTGTTCTCAATAAAAATGATTACTTAATGAGTGGATGAATGAATGAGTATGAAAGTTTTAAAATTTAATATAGCTAGGTGTGTCAATATTTTCCTTTATGTTTTTTTTTGATTATCAGAACAGCTCTATCTTATTAGTTTTATTTTTTTTGGAATAAATTCTTTAATCCATTTTGAATCTGTGTTGTGTTATTTATTTTTTTCCATTCGGAATTCTAATCTATCCTGGATTTGTTTTGCTTTTGATAGGAGCAGGGTAAATGAACCCCAAATTTTGGCCACTACTTTGCATGAAAAACATTACACAAAATGCAAATTCTTTGTAGATTTTAAGGAGTTTTTATACATTAAAATACAGACATACTCTACCATTCATTGTATATGCTATTAAAATATCTGAAATTAATTTACTAAAAAAAAAAACTGGGTGTGATTGCATGTGCCTGTACCACTAGCTACTTGGGAGGCTGAGGTGGGAGGATTATTTCAGCCCATGAGTTCAAGGCCAGCCTGGGCAACATAGTGAGACCCTATCTCAATAAATAAATAAATAAAGCAAGATAAAATGAAAAAAAAAATGAAGTGGTTTTTTTTTTTTTTTTAAACACCAAGAGTTCTTTAAGGACAGATAATTTTGCTCAGATTTTCATTCAGTTATATATAACCACTTTTGTCTCAATTATCAACAAACTCTGAGATTGGATTTTCAAGGTTTCTACACACAATCAAAATTTAAATATGTTGCTTATTATCTCTACTTTAATAAAATCTTTGGCTTGTATGCAATTTATTTAATAGCAGTATATGATGGGTTCACAGAATAAATTACTCAATCAAATAATTTAAAAAATTTCTTTATCCAAAAAATTATGTGCTTTCCAGCTAAGGACTTAGCCAAGAATCTCAAGAGGGAACCTACAGAATGGGAGAAAATTTTTGCCTGCTACACCTCGGACAGAGGGCTAATATCCAGAATATATAAAGAACTCAAAAAATTAAATACCAAAACCACTAATAACCTAATTAATAAATGGGCAATGGAACTAAAAAGAAGTTTCTCAACAGAGGAAGTCCAAAAAGCCCATAGTCATATGAGAAAATGCTCTACATCACTAGCAATAAGAAAAATGCAAATCAAAACTTCACTGAGATTCCACCTCACTCTTGTCAGAGTGGCAAAAATGAAAAATACAAACAATGACAGGTACTGGAGTGACTGTGGGAAAAGAGGAACACTGTCACACTGCTGTTGGGACTGTAAACTGGTTCAGCCACTATGGAAAGCAGTGTGGAGACTCCTCAAAAAATTAGGGCTGGAACCGCCTTATGATCCAGCTATCCCACTCCTGGGTGTATTCCCCAAAGAACTAGAATCAGCTTACTATAGAGATACAGCTTCATCAATGTTTATAGCAGCCCAATTTACTATAGCTAAATTATGGAACCAACCCAGATGCCCCTCACTTGATGAATGGATCCAAAAACTGTGGTACAAATATACAATGACTACTACTCAGCTATTAGAGAAAATGATATTATGGCATTTGCAGCCAAATGGATGGAGATGGAAAAAATTTTGCTAAGTGAAATATCCCAAAATCCGAGACTCAAGGGTTGAATGCTTTCTCTCATTTGTGGAAGCTAGAATATAAGCAGAAACGGATTGTTAGATGGCTAACCTAACAATTAACTCAACATGAATGAATTCTTACATGATCATAGGTGCTAAGATTCCTGAGGGATGTAGGGAGGGGGGTTAGAAGGGGAGAAGGGAATAGGAAGGACATCAAGGTGACCAGAAGGAGGTAGTATGGGTGAATCTAACCTGAGGGGAACCTCCAATTTCCACGAGAAGTCCAATTAACTTGGGGCTTAAGTAAAGTGAAATATGAAAACATGGGGAACTCAAAGCAGGGAACCATGGTCTGGCACCAGTATTGGCTTGTTCTGTCATTACACAGCTGTTCTTGATTGCTTGATAATGAACCCCTCCTAATTGTAAGGCCATGTCTATTGAATAAAAAAAATGATGTGCTTTTTCTAAAATTAATGAAGAAAAATATGGACATGGGATGGTATGCAATGAATTCAATACAGTACATAGTTGAATATTTTGAGGATGTAGTTACACAGAAGTTTTTATGTTTTATGATCATCTGTGATATATTAGCAGTTTAAAAAAATTTCAAAATCTCTTCAGGGTGCAAACACTCCACCTTCCCTCCCACATACCTCCCTAGCTGGGTGCTTCTGGTCATGTGATTCTTGTTCCCACCACTCACAGTGCATACAAATGGCTTGCAAGGAAACCTAAATTGCTTCTTTTACCCAAAATGAACTCCATCTTCTCTTCCACAAAGAGTCAATGTCAAAAGTCTGATGATAATTTACTTTTTCCTCTTATAAGTCACTTTTTTTTTTTACTCTTATGTCCAAAGAATTTCTTTTTTTCTTTCTTTTTCTTTTCTTTTTTTTAAGAGAGAAAGAATCAGGCTGGAGCGGATGGTTACGGCACTTGCCCAGTATGTGCAAGTACACAGGTTCAAACCCCAGCACCCACGTACACAACTAAGTGTCAGAGCAACGAAAGCCATGTGAAAAACTCAATAAAAATTGATTCTCTCTGTTTCTCTGTCTCTCTCTCATTGTCCTTCTCTCTTTTAAAAAAAGAGAGAATCAATTTTGTTTATTTTTTCATCTGGCCCTTCTCAGATACTTAGTTGTATATGTGGTGCTAGGGTTTGAACGTGGATCCATGCACATGCCAGGCAAGCTCTCCAACCACTGAGTCACTGCTTCAGTCCCCAATTTTTTCTTCTTTAAAATCGAGTAATTTTACTAGAATGTGATTTGCTATCTATCATTGTAGTGCCATATTCTTAGATATGCTTTCCGCTCTCCTAAAATGTTATTTTAAATTATTCTTGTGTTTTAGAAATGTTTTTGGGGGTGGGGCATGGATATTGGCCAAATTATATTGCTATATCATGTGCATGTATGAATACGTAATGACAAACCCCATCATTATGTACAATTATAATGCACCAATAAAAAATGTTTTCTAAAAGTGTAGTTTTTAGGGTTTGTTCTGCTTTCTTGCTTTAGTTTCCTTTGCGTGCTTCCTATTACCTGTACGTTAGATCTGCTTGGCATATCTTCAATATCTGCTTCTTTTTTACTTAAAAAACTGACACTTTTTTTCTATCTTTAGACCTTCTCTTTTTAGAAGGGATTATCAGTTGTGCTTGCTTGCTCTTGCACTTCTTTTGGTTTTCTCTTCATTTCTGAAATAATTGTCTTTTTTTCCCAGGTGTTTTATGAGCTTTTATCATTTTTGAGTTCTACTTCTGGTTTATGCTGTCTTTGCCTGTCTTGTATATTATTTTTGTAACACCTTTTAGCTCATTTAATTCAAAAAGTCAGTTACGGCTTGTTGATGCTCCTCAGGCATCCTTTCATCGTAAGGAGGTTATTAATCTCTCCCACAGGATTTCTTTCTGGCATGGGATATGATCTTAATATTTCTCTGTGCTTATTTTGATGTATAATTAGTTTTCATGAACTTTTTGAAGGTGTTATCCAGGTTACCCTTTTGAAACTTCTCAGAACCCCACTTGCGTTGTTTTTATTTAGTGTTAAAAATAAGGTGGCGTGATGCAGCCTGTACTCTCAGCTTGGGAGACAGAGGCAGGAGGATTTCAAGTTGAAGGCCAGTCTGGGCAATTTAGGCCCCCAGCACTTTAGTGAAGTCCTGTCTCAAAGTTAAAAAAAAAAAAAACCAACTAACAAGTTAGGAGATGTAGCCCAGTGGTAATGCACCCCTCACCCCGGGGTTACAGGGATATATATATATATATATATATATTCATCAGGATGCGACACCATTGAAAATGGAGGAACACCTGTATATTCACATTCTCATCTATCCAATCTCCAGAAATTTTTTCATCATGCAAAACTGAAACTCTAAATTCATTGAATAACTCCTGATCTCCCTCTTTCCTCAATGCTGGCAATCACATTTCTAGTGGCTATGTTTTTTTTTTTTTTTAAGAGAGAGGGACAGTGAGAGAACAAAAGAAAGAGAGGGTCAAACTCGTGTCCTCCCGCATGCCAGGCAAGCGCTGCAACCGCTGCAACCCCTGAGCCACTGCTCCAGCCCCTAGTGGCCCTGTTTTTATGTGGGGGCTGAATTCAGGGAGATGGACCCTGTTGCTGTCACGACCCTATTAAACCATACTCCCGTGGAGGCTGGAGAGTGTGTGCTATGCCCCACAGCCCTGCGTGGCACAAACTCACAGAAAACATCCCATGCCTAACTGAAGAATAGTCATTCTTAATTCTTGTGCCTTTGGCAGGGTGATAGGATGCTTTCCTGTACTCATTAAAGTGATTGATGGATAACATAAAAGTTGCCATTTGTACGCCTTCCAGGTCAACATGTAGCACAAGCTTCTAGATGTGAGAAGACTGCCTGCTCTTGATTACCCAGCTAATGAAGGGCAGGGGAGGAACAGAGTAGCTCAAATGGATGCTGATTTTAAAGTACTTTATATTTGGCTACATATAAACGTGTTATAGCAGATTTCCTTAGTAATTGTTCAGTTCAGACTAGCATGATAACATGACAGAACCAGGTTCCACTTGCTGGTAGCCATTTGAAGAGAAGGGGGTGGCCCAGATGTACGCAGGGTGGTCTACTTGTAAGTAAACATTCGACAGATATAAAGAAGTGATCAACTCATTATGCATATTTGAGAGTTGTTGCTATCGTACTTGGCAAAGTCAAAGGAATAAGTACTGCATTCATGAAGGGCTTTATAGTCTCTAAGGTTTCCACATTATTGCTTTTATAACCCTAATCCTAACCCTTTAATGGAGGCATTTTACGGGTGAAGGAAACAGGGTCAGCAGATGATGTGCTCCCGACCACGCTTAATCTGCGTGGAGTCAGGACTCAGACTCTTCAAAGTTTAGTGCTTCTTGCAACCCTGTTGTTATAATTTGAAGAATGTGATGATATAAACAGCTAAAATCCTATGTTGGAAGTAGGCATGATGTAGATTACAAATACATAAAAACAAAAAAGTTCAGGACTAGTTTGGGCAAGAACAGCCCTCATTTTCTCTATGTGATCCCCAAATTACCTCTACCATTCTCAGTTTCTGCCTCCATCCTTCGTCACTACGTATCTGGGTATTTCTGCAGAAAAAAAGGAAGATCGAAGCTAACAGTACCGTACACATTTGAGAGCTGTCCCAGGAGCATCAGTCACTACTACTAATGGTAAAGTCAATGACCACACTGAGAGATGGCGCTGGGGGCCAGGCACCATGCTTGAAGTCTCATATAAGATAATACTATCACCAACCCTTTGGGTAGGAAATATTATTCCCACTTTTCAGATGACAAAACAGAGGTTCAGAGAAGCCTTTTCCCCAATATCATGTATTCAGCAAGTAGGGGAGTAGGGATTTGAACCCCATACTCTCCTCAACATTAATTAATCTGTGCAATATGTATGATTTACATAAACATAAATTACTACAACAGTTAGAAGAATTCACCATATTTCGGTCTGAGGATGAATGGAAATTTATAAGATACATGAATTTATAATTATGCTTCTTTTCTAAGCATTTTTACAGCATGTATCTACAAAAGCTTTTCTTGCTTTGAGTTTTTGCGTGTGTGGCTGGGGACTGAACCCAGGTCTCAAGCATGCTAGGCAGGTGCTCTACCACTGAGCTGCATCTCCAGTCCTTGAGTTAATGTTTAAATCATCCCTTTTTACATATGAAAATGAATCAGGAAGGAGACCCCCATCTGTTAGCCATCATTTTTGTGAATGAAACTGTTATTAAAGAGTGAAATGACATTTCTTTGAGAATAGTCTCTATGAAGATCTTTGTCCTTTTGTGGATTGGACTTTTTCCCATTGAATTTTGGGAATGGTGACTTTTGCTACAATACTTTTCATCCCGCCACCACCCACCATGACCTACTGTATCACCTGGTTTTTCAAAGGTGAATGGTTATAGTTCAGTGAAATCTGGTGGGCTCTGTGGTCTCTAAAACACTAAATTTCTAATGACCCTTTAAATTCATCTTCAGCAACTGTGTCTGAAACATAATGCTAAAAAGAGAAACTACTGTCTGGCTAGGGAGACACCAGGTAGGTGGATTCTACTCCAGTCCCCACCACCCCTCTTCTCAGTCTGTCTTTGCCCAGTGACCCATTTCCGACCAATGAGAGTGGACAGAAAATCACAGAGCGGAGGGCTTCTGAGAAACATTTACTCACCACACAGAATGGGGCACATGGCTGGCATCGACCTTTTCCCCATCCCTCTGTCTCTAGTGAGGGCTCAGTGATCGGACACGCGGCAGCCTTCTTGCAACCGTGAGGTACGAAGACAAAAACCTACTCGCAAAGGATGGTAGAGTAGAAAGACAGAATCCAGTCCCTGATGGCACTGCTGAGCAGCTAAACCCATACCAGCGCCTATCTACACTTGAGCTCTTGTTCTGCAATAAACCCTTTTGGGGCAAGTCACTAGAACCAGGTTTCCTATTATTTATGCCAAACACATTCCTTACAGATAGACCAGCTATTGCCCTTCCTGGTCATCATTTTTTTTCTCCTTTCCCATATCCAAACATCTCCTTATATACTGAGGAAACTGCACAGAACAATACCTTTACATGAGGAATGGACTTATGTACCTAAAAGCATTTATGAACCAAAACATCATATTATACAACAGCTTTCTGCTTTCTCTGGCAGCGTATGAAGTGAGGCCTTCCAGTTCTTATGATACACCCTGCTGGTTTTAAGGACTCGGTGGGTCACACTCTTCTTCTGTAGAACTGAAATGTGCATGTGCACACATGCCCACACTCACAATGATGAAATCTCCCCAGAAGACTCAATTTTATTCAAACTGCTCGAAAATGTAATTTTTCTTCACAGAGTTCTATTGCTCTTCAGTGGTATAGCTTTTATTTTTAGAAAATGCAAGCGAAAGCAGAAGCTTATCTGATTACCTATTCTAAATTATTCTGCATTTTTCTCAGGGAATGAAATGATACACTGGTTATTTTATTTTGCAAAACTAACAGACCCAGGCAGTGCGCTCTCGTTAGGAGCGGGATCATCTATAATTAGCCAGGCCAACCATGGGAACTTGGGGAATACATTTATCATGTTATATTAGAAAGCTGCCACTGCCAAAATGTGAATTTAAGTTATTTTAATTTACCAAAGCAACAGCTGTAGATTCTCTGGATATTTTTCTTCAAAAGTGCACACATGATTTAACAAAAGAAGCACAAGCATAGGTATTTCCACACACTGGTAAAAATCAGAGTAAATGGAGATTATGGAAATGCAGAAGATTAACCCTACAGGAAATCTAAGTGAAGATACAGGTTAGGAATGGAAACTGAAATGCAGATTATGAATGAATGAACGAATGAAGCATCTCTTATGTTCAACATTCAAGTTTAGCCTGCTTTGGGTTGAGGTGTGGGGTTGTGTGTGTGCACCTGTGTGCACACTATCTTGCCTGGATTCCCTGTTCCTGCCTCACTGGCATGGAAGTGAACAGGAGCTCTGCACGGGCACTCAAACACAGTGAACCTTGGTCACCTAATTTATAATACAGGGACAATACTTTACAGTAGGTTCTTATGAGCATTAAAAAGGTGACGTAGCTGGGTGCAGTGGTGCATGTCTATAATCCCAGTGGCTCCGGAGGCTGAGGCCAGAGGATCACAAGTTCATAGCCAGTCTCAGCCACTTAGTGAAGCCCTGTCTCAAAATAAAAAAATAAAAAAAGGGCTGGGGATGTTGCTCAGTGGCTAAGTGTGCCTGGGTTCAATCCTGGTATCCACCCTCCCCCTCCCCCCGCAAGAAAAGGGAAGTGTATGTGCACGTATGTGAAAATTATTATAAACTACACTGCTGTTGTATCAGCTCTCAATCAAATACGGGAAAAATTCTACCCCCAAATCACATGTAGCTTCTCCATTTTATAAATACGTTTTCAGCACCATTTCTGTATTAACAGAAATAACTGTCTGAGAGAGGACCATTGTTGCTGAATATGCAGGAGATTAAAGGACTTGAGAGGAGAAGCAAAGCTCTGGCAGCCTCTTTGAGGACTCCAGGAGCGTCCAAGCGCATGTGTGGTGAAATGTCATAAAGAGATTCTTGGAGAGTTTTAACAACGGAGCAGGCGCAGGCTCTCCCTGAGAGGTGGAGAGTAACTGTACCTTTCACAAACTTCACACAAGTGGCCAACCGTGGTCTCTGTGTTATGCATGGAACGAATATTTAAAGAGATGCTGAGAATCAGTGGATGTAGAGTAGTCTCACTCTTCTCCATGGGAGGTATGTTCCAAGACCTCCAGGGGGTGCTTGAAACTATAGAGAGCACTAAGCCCTCGGTATGCTCTGCACCCTTCCTACCCACTTTCCTCCCTTCCTCCCTCCCTGCCTTCTTCCTTCCTTCCTTTCTATGAGAGAGTCAAATTTAATTTATTTTTTCGTCTAGTTTTTGTTTTTCCTGCACTTAGTTGTGTATGTGGTGCTGGGGTTTGAACCCGAGTCCTCATGCATGCCCGGCAAGCGCTCTATGACTGAGCTGCTTCTCCAGCTCCTCTATGCTTTGCTTATACATACGTACCTACGATAAAGTTTAGTTTATAAACTGTGCACAGTAAGAGAGTAACACAAGAAGTATAATAATATTCTGTAATAAAAACTAAAGCTTACAAATGGTTTATTTCTGGAATTTTCCATTTAGTATTTTCAAACTACAATTGACTGCAGGTTACTGAAACTTTGAAAAGCAGAACCAAGGATAAGGGAGGACTACTGCACACCATGGACTACAGTCAAATAGACTAATAACGACGTTTCCTCCCCTTTCTTAAAAACATCGAAGACAGCTCCCCATGTCACTCAGTTTTTACTGTTTACCTTTCACATATGTGGCTGCCATTATAATAGACTTTTTCAAGATCCCCAGCCAGGGATGCAGACTTTTTTTTTTTTTTTAAACCTCAATCAATTATTTACAAAGGAATATTCTTTCTTTCTATTATTTTGAAATATATGATTGGCCAAATTGGATTTTTTTTTTTTTAAGAGAGAGGGACAGTGAGAGAGACAGAGAAAAAGACACAACTTTATTTGGTTTTTCACATGGCCTTAGTTGCTCAACACTCAGTTGTGTACGTGGTGCTGGGGTTTGAACCTGGGTCCTCCTGCTTGCCAGGCAAGCGCCGCAACCGCTGAGCCACTGCTCCAGCCCCCAAATTGGATTTTAACAAAAGAAAAGTATTACAGCAAACAGGTATCTCTCTTTCTGCTCTTGCTGGGCGAACTCTACATGACTTGGGATGGAAGCTGCCAGTGCCTGGTAATCTTGCATGCAAACTAGATACCCGGCAGGGCCTCCGGACTGGGGACAAGTAGCTGCAAATTTTATAACTGGGAACTGGGATGCAGGCATAACCATCAATGGTCTTTTTTAGAGACAGTCAGTCACAAGTCTAATCTGAGCATAATTAAAAGGTAATTTCTGTTGTGTATTGGAAGTTTTCCTTTTAGCCTTTGTTTTTAAAGGAAAATGTGTCTGGAATGTCTGGAAGAGGCTGATTTTTAAACTGGAATCACCAGTGTCAATACATATCAAAAATTTTGAGAAACATTCATGTCTTTGTTCAGTAATTCCCATTTGCAACTTATTCTAAAGAGACACTCAGAAGAAAGAGCTTTATACCCAAAGATGTGAATTAAAAGTTCATTTATGTCAAAGAGAAACTGGAGTAAATTACGGTTCACTGATTATGCAGAACTAGGGATAACATTTATAAAATCTGCTTTCCTTTAATTGGAAAATGTTAGTTATAAATTAAAAAGACAAAAATATCTTGTGGATATATCCGTATCCTACGGATAGCATGACCAAAATAATCATGCTATATATTCCTAGAAAAAAAAGACTAAATGAAATATGATATGGAATGGAATATAATAAGAATATTAGCAATGATTTTCTTTGATTTCAATGAATTCTATAACTTTCCATAATATTAGGTCTTAGCAACAAAAAAGATCCTTAGTGAAAATTAAATTACATTAGTTTACATTCCCAGGACACACAGAAGGTCTATGGCAGCTGAAATTAAATTAACATGGATCTCTAAGCCTAGAATTGAAAATCCATTGTGGTTTGTCCAAAATGTGAAGCATCTGACAATGAACTTGAGAATGCTAACTGGAATATGGTATACTCATTATCTCTTCAGGTCATTGTGCCTACTTAAAATTGTGCTTTTACCCCTCTGCTAGGGAACTAGGTAGCGAGACATGAATTCACTGTGCATTTTTTTCCTGGCATATATTGAAGTTATTAAGCATGACTTTAAGATTCTTTCGGACCAATATTCTCTTCTTAGTTCAATTTGGAGCAAACGACAATAAAAGTCACGCATCTCCATTCATGGCCCACAAATGTGAAAAACTCTTGTTCATTTTTTCCCTTTCAGTAGAAATTACACAGAAAATATGCTTTCAATGATTAAACTAGAGTTGAGAGGTGCATGCATACATGAGCGTGTGTATGTGTGTGCACACGTGTGTGCATGTGCGTGCATGCGTGTGCGTGTGTGTGTAAGCACTTCCATTGCTCCTGTGCCTTTTTATTGGCTTGACTTAATAGAGGAGTACCTAGCTGTACCTTTTCACACTTTACAAACCACAAGGATGGAGTGTAGGTTCCTTAGAGGGTCCAGTATCTTTTTCACCAGACTAAATTTCCTTAAGGACCCAGCGTGACTTTACAAGCAGCAGGCACTTGAAATGAATGAAGGGGAACTATGAGAATTTGCCACTTGTAATGGAATCCATGGTAACCTTGTTCCCTCAGCAAGTTGGAGGGAAGGCTGGAGAGAGAAAGGAGAAGAATATCTTCCCCTACACCTTCCCTGCTGCCCCCGTGAAATGTCCTGAAGAATGGGAGTCCTGTTTGTAGTGGGGTGCAGGCAAAAAAGGGTTGTACCAGGTGGGTGGGGGGGCTGGAGCGGTGGCTCAGCAGTTACGGTGCTTGCCTGGCAGATACAAGGACCAGGGTTTGAACCCTAGCACCATGTACACAATGAAATGTTGGAGCAACAAAGGCTGCATGAAAAACTAAATAGGATAGCATATCTGTTTTTAAATTGGAGCAGAGTCAGTCCAAGAATTATTCCCTGAACACCTGCTGTGTGCCCAGAACAATGTTGTGTGCTTTGGGACACACACGGGAAGCACAACCCACACAGGGTTCTGGCCTCAAACTCCTGGTGCTTGCTGCTGATCTCCCGGCCACTTCCTTATGGGTTTCACTTTTGCATTCTCCCACTTGCTAACACTTATTTGCAAACCCTAAATCAAATAATGTGCAGATATCCACAGTGGCAAAAAATTCCAGTCACTTAAAATTCAAGGTGTCACTCTACCTCCTGGCTTCTGGTCTCACTATAAACAGGCATCCCTTTTGCAATCTATTTGGTGCCATTTTGTGTGTGTTTGCTTTCTGTTGGTGATTTAGCTGTTTAGAACGGCTGGCCGCCAACGGCTGTGCTCAACTGCCGTCTCCTGTCCCCAGGAACCGAAGGCTGTGATGTGCTTTATGGAGGATATGTGTCTGATAAGCTTCATTCAGTTCAATGTTAATGAGAATCCTAACATATACTAAACAAGGTGTCTTTAAACAGAAACCACACAAAGCAAGCTGATGTTCTGACAGGTAGATGAGAAGGTGGTAGAGGCTCTTGGGATCCTAACTGCACCGCCCCTGGGAGCAGTGGTTAATTTGTTATTTGTTAGTTCAGTGCTCACAGCAAGTTAACAGCACACTACTGCGAATAATGAGAATGCTCCATATTTCTGCTTTCCTTGGCTGCTATTTAACTGAAGGGGAAGGCAGATTAAATTAAAAAAATTTTTTAAAGAGAGGGACAGTGTGTGAGAGAGAGAGAGAGAGATCAATTTTATTCAGTTTTTCATGTAGCCTTTGTTGCTTTGATACTTAGTTGCTTGCTTGGCGCCAGCGTTTAAACTCCTGTCCTCACATGTGCCAGGCAAGTGCCAGAACCATTGAGCCACAGCTCCAGACCCTTAAATCAACTTTTATTGAAGGCCACTGGTGGCCAAACACTATGTTAAGCTCTGAAAATCCATTAACTTATGTAACTCCTACATCTGCATGTGAGTCTGGCAGTGTCTTTATTTTACAGAGATAAGAAAACTGATGCTCAGGAAGGTTAGGTAAATTTCTCAAGGTCATACAGCCTGAGGCTGTGGTAGACTATCACACTCACTGCCTGGCAAATGATTAAGGGGAGATGATAAAATTGAATGGAACATTGTTCTTGGTCTCAGAGGCTGGTTTTTTAAAATTTTTTAAATTTTGAGATAGGGTCTCATCATTTTGCCTAGGGCCTCACTAAATTGCTGAGGCTGGCCTTGAAGTTGTGTTCCTCCTGCCTCAGCTTCATGAGCCACTGGGATTACAGGTGTGCACCACCACATCTGCCTTCAGAGTTTTTTGATAGTAGAAACTAAGTGTAAGGAATAATTTGAGAAAATGCCAAACAGAAAGTTCTCAGCGGAGTGTTAAGATTTTCTCTAGGTTAGGGGACTATCAGCTGAGCAGAGCATCCTCATCCTATTAGAATTCCAGAGAGGTGACAGAGAAAGGGAGCCTCCCATCAGTGGAAAGTTGGAAAGTTTCCCTTTCCAACTGGGTGTGTGATAAGTACAGCATTAATTATTCATTTATTAACTCAACAAGTATGCATTAGGTACCTCCCATACTCCAGGGACTGCGTGACACTGGGGACAACAGATCAAAGGCTCAAGCAATGTGTGTTCTGGAGAAGTAACTGGAAGATTGGATCATGTGGCTTCAGGTGAAAACTTTCCTCAAAGTACTTCGATATTCAAATTTAAAATACCAACCATACTGACTGACCTAAACATATTTCCATTTTGTCTGATCCGGGTATGAGCTCTGAAATAGCCCAGGAGCTAAGCAGCAGCCAGTCTACCACGTGGCGTGCACCACAAAGCAATGGTGTGCTCCAGAGCTCCCACTTCCTGTGGTGGACTCCCTATTCTTCCCCCCTTTTTATTGGAATTTTATAATTATACATAACAGTGGGATTCACTGTTATGGACTTGTACATGCGCACAACGCAGCAGTACAATTTGGTCCATTTTGTCTCTGTGCCTTCCTTCCTTCCTCTGGTCAGCTTCCTCTACTTTACCGATACCCCTTCCATTTTCATGAGATGCCCCCACCCCACCTGTTTAAAAAATCCTTTCTTTTCTCTGTCTTTCACATATGAGAGAAAACATATGACCCTTGAATTCTAAGCCTGGTTTATTTCACTTAGCCTGATGTTCTCCAGTTCCATCCATTTACCAGCAAATGACATATTTGCATTCTGCTTTTTGGTAGAAAACGTCATTGTGTGCAGACACCACATTTCCTTTATCCATGCAGTCACTGATAGACACCTAGGTTTGTTCTATCACTTCGCTATTGCGCATAGTTATGTTAGAAACGTGGGTATGCATGCATCACTATAGTACGCTGACTTTAGTTTTTTAGGATAAATACCAAGGAGTGGTATAGCTGGTCATGTGGTGGTTTCATTCCTAGCCTTTTAAGGAACCTCCACACTGATTTCCACCGTGTTTGTACTAATTTATAGTCCGGCCAACAGTGTAAAAGTGTTCCTTTCCCCCACATTCTGACCCATATTTATTGATAGTTGTATTTGTTTGATGGCCACCACCCTAACTGGAGTGAGATGAAAGCTCAGGGTAGTTGCTAAAGATGTTGAACAGTTTTTTTCTTTTTTTGGTGGCAAGACTTTCGAGTTCTTTATATATTCTGGGTATTCACTCCATGAGAATAGTAGCTAGCAGAGATTTTTTTCTCCTATTCTGTAGGCTGTCTCTTCAAATTCTTGTTTCCTTTGCTGTGCAGAAGCTTTTTAATTTGATGTTGTCACACTTGTTAATTCTTGGCATTATTTCCTGAGCTTTAGGTGAACTTAATATTCTGTGAAGTCTTCCTGCTGCAAAGTACTAGATACTGAATACACTGGGCAAACACTGGCCCATCATTGTTAGAATTATCCCAAGGGAATGAGACACCTCACAGCCCCTGGGAAGTTTTTCAGAACAGCAATTCTGGACCTGGGTAGGATATTAAATCATTTGGAAAGTGTATAGAAGTCCTGCTGCCCAGGTCACATCCAGACCAATTAAATCAGAAAGCTGGAGTGGAACTTGGGCATTAGCATTTTGTAAAACTCCCCTGGTGATTGTGATGTACAGCCACGGTGGAGAAACACGGCTTTGGAGGGTGATCGAGTGCCTCATACATGGAGAGCTGTTAGTCCCTGTGTTCTGCCAATTTCACTCAAACTTGCTGATGCTGGTAGATCTGAAAAGCAATTCATTTTCTTAAACCTGCTCTCTGTGCCCTCATTTCTTTTGCTCTCCATCCAATACTGAGAGGTGAACATTATCATCTCTCAGATGCAAAGAACCAACCTAAGTGGGCACCTCCTGAGTCTAAATTTGCCCATTATAGTAAAGTGTTTTGATTTCTAAAATGAGTTCCTGCTAAGCCGAGGCTACACGTGTAAGCCAAAGAACAGATGCATGCATTGCAGCAAAGGAATTATTATTTCCACCAATAAGACTCTAAAAGCCAAAGATAACACTCAACATGTCCCTACTGGGCACTAATTATATTCTTCTTTCTTTCCAAACTCTGAATGTGATTCAAATTCCTTTTGAAACAAATTTAAATGTACAAACCAACAAAAATTATTGATTGCTTTCTATGTATAAAATATTGATAGCATATGCAGTATAGAGATAATTACCCACTGAGTGACCTATGAATCCTTAAGAGCACCATATATATATATATGTATATATATATATATATATATATATAATTAGTGGAGGAAAACCAAAAACAGGATGAAAGAATTTGAAAAAAATAGCATATGTGACATTAAGTCTGAAGATGGAAATATTCTATGCTGCAGGGCAAAACACACCCTCTGCTCAGCATCCTGGATAGATCTCAACAGCCTGGGCGATGCCCTGTGATCTCTCTGCTAGAATTCTTGCAGAGAAAGGTACAGGTTTCCTTTGTTTGTAATAACATTACCTGCAATTTTGTTTGCATAGACCTAAACACAGGTTTCAGTTCTAACGTGGAGACACACCAGGCTGTACCGTGTTTGCATTGGTTGAAGTAAGACATCAACAGGTCACAATAAGGACATTTATAAACTAACTTAATAGATTGGATAATGCTAATAACAAAACTGGAAATGAAATGGCATTTAATGACACCTACTAGGTGCCAATGTTTTTCATGAATTATCATGCTTCACAACTCTAAGCAGTGGACATTATTACTATTTTTTTTAAGAGAGAGAGAGAGAGAGTCAATTTTATTTAGTTTTTCACATGGCCTTCATCGCTCTGACATTTTGTTATATACGTGGTGCTGGGGTTTGAACCTACGTCCTCATGCATGCCAGGCAAGCGCTGTACCCACTGAGCCACCGCTGCAGCTCTGTGGACGTAACTATTATATGTATTTTTCAGATACATAGTTAGGGCCATACAAATAGTTAAGGGGCAGACACGGGTTTGACCCAGGTGTTCTGTCTTCAAAGTGCGTATCCAGAGCCACTGTGTTGTATTTTCTCACATACAGCAGCCAGGTCTTGCTGGCTGGCTGACCCAACACACCACAAGAAGTGTAGGTAGTTGGTAGGGATGGCCTGGGATCAGCCTCAGAGAACCCTCAAGCCCAAGGTCACCACAGGATGGAGACTATCTCCTTATCCTTTGGGTTTGTCCTGAGTGGGGCAATAGGTTTGGGCAGACTATGGAGTGGATTAGGATCCTAAGACATGTGACAAAACTTCCTCCTAAAATAAATGTCAAGCAGACCAGGGTCGACCACCTCTTCTGGATGACAAGGACTGAGTTGGCTGCCTTTCAGAGGTGACATGCCAAGTTTTTATTTGTGCTCTGATGGGGACATGTCAGGTGCAGCTCATGAGTGGAGGATGGAGTGAGGATTCTCGCTGAGCAGAGCTTGCCATTCATACGGCTGCTGGTCCAGCTCTTTACCTAACACAGGTTAGCAGGTAGAGAAAGAAAACCAGATTTCTTTGAGCTCAGCCAGACAGGAAAATGGAGCAGAGTATGAAGATAGGTCAGGCAGGAAGAGTGAAGAGAAATAGGCCTCACAGGAGACCACATCAGGAGGTAGGAATGGAGAAGGGGGCGCTCACTTTGCCTCATCTGAACTGGTTCTGGAGAGGCCTGCCCTGCCCTGCCAGTTATCTTCTAGTGAATCAAAGGCTCTGGGGTGCAGGAAGAGGCAAGTCAGATCAACTTTTCCCTCTTGCTCAGAGCCTGTGATCTGAGGCACATCTGGGCAGAGAGGAGCTGAAACCCTGGCCTGTCAAATATCTGGCAGCATCTTGATCTCTGCCCCGGCTGCCCTCTCCAGTGGTGCTGAGCGTCTCTAATAAGCAGCCACGCTGCATGGATCTCTTGTGTCTAAGTCAGAGCAGTGGTGCTGTGTATGAATTTCATTCTCCATCAAAAGCTGGATGGCTTCCTGAGGCGGGTCCTTTGGAAGCCAAGGTTGCTATATAATTGCTGGAGCTGCCATTGAAATTCACTTTTGGATCCCTGAGCAGAAAGTTCTGAAAGCTCCCATGGAGAAGGAAGCAGGCGTTGCATCCTGCAGGCTCAGGCTACCCTGACAAAATCCTGAAGCTTCATTTTCATGTGGTCTCTTTCAACACCTTCTGAAAGTTCCAGGAGATCTATTTCTTGATCATTTTTTTCTTCCTTGTTTGGGGTCAAGCCGAAAGAGTGCTGAGCAGATGTCAGATCTAAAGCTTTCCCAGTCCCTCCACTTGACCACTGGCCTGCTAATCTGAGGTGATGCAAATGAAACGCCTTTGAGCCTTTGTCACTCAGGGAAAAGACAGGCCTCTGTCAAGTCCCTTCAAGCAAAATGCCACGAAAGGAAGGAGTGATTGCAGTCGGCTGCATCTTTGCCTGTTAGAACATTAAAGTGCACTTCTTTTTCCCTCCCAGAAAGTCAGAATGTATTATGCTTAACTGAGTTCTCAGACCCCTACATGAATTTTTCTTCTGCAAGTTTTCATGTGGCTGACAGAAAAAAAAAAGGTAGACTTTAATTCCTAAAAAATGCAAATGTTTTTCAAGAGAGTAGCCATACTGTGGACTGTATCTTAGATGTGGAGTAAATTTTAAAGCTGGGAAAATTAACCCTAGAGCAGTGCTGGGGTCAGGGGTCAAGGTCAACACTCAGGGTTAAAATCTCAGGTGAAAGTGGATACTTTAGCTTGTTGACAGCTAGTTACTTCTCTACAACTGGAGCTAATGGAGAGGCCCAACAAGTGATCAAACAGCACACAAAAGCATCAGGCACCAAGAGGTCATGCTATGGCAAATATTCATGCCCTCTGTCCCAGCACACTGACTCTTTAAACGCTTCCTGATTGCAATTGTGGAAGTGGGCTCCTCAGTTTCCCAGGGTGGCCCTGGAAGGCCTGATGTTAGACTGGTATCAGGGATCTGTATGAAGAAGTCATACCACGTCCACCTCCATTGGACACATTCATTCATTCGAGAAATATTGTCTTCCACTGAATGTTGGATGACTTTTATTATAAGGTATACGCTGTATGCATGAGAAGTCAATTAAATAGACTTAAATTTTGTTATTGAACAGTTTCTTTTTTATGTTCAGTGTAAGAACTTTTTTTTAAGACCTTTTTCGACATGAAGGTATCATATCCCTCTTGTTAATTCATGAGAAAGAAAACATATGCAGAATAAATTCATAAAGGTAACCGCAACATTTTTTCATATCTAAGGGTTTGACTTTTTTTTTTGTACCAGTATAAACCCAGGGGTGCTTTACCACTGAACTATGTCCTCAGTCCTTTTCTTTTTTCTTTTTTTTTTGATTTTTCTTGTTTTTAATTATTTTTTTTTAATTTTTTTTATTTTGAGCAACCTTACAAGATTTTAACAAAATAATATAAAATATGTATACAATATGTATACATTCTGGATATTGCAATTATCCCCAGGAGTGCCCCCCCCCAATTACCCTCCCTTATCCCTCCCTTCCCCTTCCCACTATAACTCTAAAAAAAAGTATTAGATTGTAAAACATTACATCTTATCTGGATTTAACTCATGCTACTAGACCAACTTTCTCATTGTCCAGGGTCTAGTCCCTACCTCCACAGATAAGTGGAGACAATCGACCCTTAGATCTCTGGGTTAAGCTAATTTTACTCATCATGATCTCTTCCATAACCATCCATTTACCCTCGAAGGCTGCAATATCATTGTTTCTAATTGCTGTGTAATATTCCATGGTATAAATGTACCACAGTTTTTGGATCCATTCTTCCTGTGAGGGACACCGGGGTTGTTTCCATAGCCTAGCAATAGTAAC